>JAUMHM010111440.1:0-21374 GCA_032362435.1 Melikaiella ostensackeni | reverse complement strand
AAAACTACACAAAATGGCTTCTTCGTTTGGACTCAGTTTTACATTTAGGATTTGCCTATGATTTCGAAGGCCCTTAATAGGTCAGCCGGCGAGTGTTCCGATACTATTTGTCGCTAGTGTAATACGGTAGGTAGAAGGAATTAAAAAACATATTTTTCTCATAATATCGTAAGTGATTGCAGAATTACTCTCAAAAATATTTTTTAAAAAAGGTTATGAGTACAAACGAACTTTTCTCACCTCAGTGATTTTCCTTCTTGATAGAGGAAGTAGAACATTAATAATACTTTTGAAAATATTAATTATATATGTATGTCTAACTTGACTCTAGGAAACGGAACACGTATTTGTTATTTGTAGACTAATTAACTTGACAACACGATTACTCGGCGACGCTTGCACTTCCTGAGGTCAACCTTGAGATTATTGCCTTTTACGACTTTATCACTTTAACTATATCGTTTGCTAGTAAGTAGAATGTAATATATTTCCTTTATTTTGCAGCCTAGTGGCCTAGAAAAGTTCGTCTACATAATATGCATGATCTTACTCGTAAGTGCAGAACTACTCATACTGCACTCCCTCATACATTTTTACTATCTCATTCTCTTTATTTTATTCCTGCACTCCTTCATACATTTTTAACATTTTCTTTTTGTTCTTTCCTGCTTTTACATTTGACCCCCCTTCACACGCTCTATCCTTCACTTTTCTTTGAGGACATACCCCTTTCTTCCCATAATCCACCCTGCACTCCCTCACATATTTTTTACCATTTCCTGCTCTTCCTCTTCATTCTGCGCTCCCTTGCACATTTTTACCATCTCATTCTCTCTCGTTCCGAGTTTTCCATTTGTTTTATTTGACCCCCTTTCAGTCGCTCTAATTTCCTTACCTTTAACTCACATCCTTCGGCGAGAAACTAACAATTTACTGCCACCAAATCACTTACAACTTTTCTCCCTACCTCTTTCATGAACAGCTTTTACTCTATCCTACCTATCACTTGTCCTTTTCACAGTTTTCTGAAACCTTATTCCGCTTCCTTTCAACTTATTCACTTTGCTCTGTTTCTTTTACCTTCTTCAATTTAAACCCCTCCACTTTGCTCTCCTTCCAAATTTTAGCTTTATCACTCCCCACTATTTTTCTTACGCACCCTGTTTCCCCTGCTTCTTCATCTATTCCTCTGCACCACCTATCCCAGTCAGCTTTTATATTTATTTTATTGATCTTATGTATTCCTGATTGGCAGAAAGGAAAAATACGTCCTTATGTACCTCCAATTGTCTTAGGGCAGGTAGAAATTGAGCATTAATGTTTATTCCTTCATCGACAATGTTTTCTTCTCAGCACCCGGAAATCGACGGCGATAGTTCTGCACAACTTGCAACAAATGCTGCTTCTGTTCTTCGTCCTTTGTTATTGCTGGATTGTAATTGACATTGATATTGATATTCCGAGTCGGTCGAAGAACTGTCATGACTTGATTGTGATGAAGTCCTCAATCCCTTTCTCAACGAACTTTGGAACATCGTTCAAGTAAATAGTCAGTCGTTAGGCAGCATCAGCAGGTGAGTCCGGAGAGTCAAGAGCTTTGATCATTCTCTTTTTCGATGCCAGGGGTACTTTTGAATCGAAGAATGACAAAGCTGCTGTTTCTGGTGTCAACTACCATAAATGACCGCAAAACCTTTTCAATGCTACATGGGAAATATCACAATCGATTTTCTCATAGGCGTAAAGATTTTGCAAAAATTGAAGATCTTGATACGGAGCTTGCACAGCAACTGGCGCACTAAACCAAGCTTTGATGTATAATCTCATGTTGAAAATACAAATGCAAAATCCATGATACTTCCTGAAACATCTTCCAATGGTTTTCTAACCGTTTCATCGTTTATTCCAGGCTGATAATCTGAAACGTCGATTGTGGGCCATGCATTTTGAAAAAGTTTGAATATTGGCACCATGGGTCCTGATATCATTCCAAACTTTGTTTCAAAGACGCATCTTAATATTATCTCGTAAATGTGGTGCCTGCAAATCGAATACAATAAATATTTTTTCAACTTTTGCTCTAGCGAAACGCAAGCACCATTCAGCCGCCCTGTATTTGATGCAGTTGAATCACAATGAAAACCCACAACATTGTCTGACAAAGTCCATTCTTCAAGTGACTCATATACAGCATTGGCTTGATTCAGATCTGTTGCAGAGGGTAATTTTGAAACGCCAAGAAGTTTTTCGGTCCCTCAACTTGTCTCTATAACAAGCAATCTTTCAATATTTTCCTTTTCCGTCAAGTCGGGAAGCAATTTCCCATCCCAGTGTACAATACATGCTTCGAATTCAAAAGCTGAAAATTCGGCACGAATTTTTTTCGAGTAATTTTCACGCAGAAGCTGATGACTTCGCTTAATGGATGTTAGATTTATAATTAGATCATTGGTGTTATGACCTAATGCTTCTGCAGCTGCTATTAAAATGTGCACTGCATCTCTATCACTTACTTTAAATTTGTCCAATGCAGATGCCAATTTATCAGTAATGAAGAATTCTCCTGCTCTCCTTTTTGGATCAGGTGGACCCCTTGGACTTTTCTGTGTAGTTTCTGATAATCCATTTCCCCCACTGCTTACACATGAGGAAGATAAAAGCTCAGTAAATTTATCTAAAGGTGAGGAATTGAGAATTGATATACATTTTTATTTCAGTTACAATGTATATATTTAAAGACCTACAAGTATTTTAGAACAAGGATATTTCGCCTTGAAGAAGCAAAATAAATATTGAATGATTTCACACTATGGATCATTTACGGCAATGTATGAAGAAATAAGAAAAAAAAAAGTTAATGAAATGACATCAACGAAAATAATGAAAAGAAAATAAATCCCTTATTTATATGCTTTTAGTTATTTTTAGTTCTTACCGATTTGTGGTATATCCTGAAGAGAACGTTCCTTCCGAAAATCTTCAGTTGCCAACCTTTCTTGCAGTTGATCTTGCTTTCTAACCAATTCTACGTCAATTCGCTTATGTAGCCTGGTCGGCCTTTTTGCCTCTGCAAAAGCAAAAATTTTTTGTCTACCTCTATCGTAATCAATTCCAGCACACTTGCATGAGCAATATCAAAAAGCTCATCTACACTCTCAAAAAAATCGGTCTTCCTTTGGCTTCTGTGTCGCACTTTTCCTTGAAGAATGTTTGTTAAAGTTCCTCCTTTCTTGATATAACAGTTCCATTACGATACGCAGTGTTGTTCTTCCTCTGTTGGTATTCTTGCTTTTTGCCGAAGAGTAAGTGTTTTATCAATTACTAAAAATGCACTTTTCCGAATATTTTTTTTTTCATGTTACAAATATTGAAAAGCAAGACACTTAAAACTTTTTTGTTTGATGGCAGCTTTCTACCAGCAATTTTATGGATCAGATTTCCAATTAAATATACCTTTTCTCGAAGTTCCATTCCAAGCGGTATTAATGATTACGTTTCTTTCTCAATTATTTGAGTTCCTTGAATCACTTCATCACATCACAGTAACGTAACTAAATAACTACACTTACAAAGTCCCGAAAGTCTAACTGCTTAACACGTAACTGATTGATCTGTACGCGACAAAGTTTCGGATCGCGTTGACCTTGCTATAGATTAAGTGCAAGAAGTCTTAAACACTGTGTCCCTTTTGACTTCACCGGAAGGAAAATTTTAGGAAAAGTTGCAAGTACAAATTCTGACAACATTGCATCCAACTCAGATACCGACAGGTCCGCTAGTTAGCGATATCTCGTTAAGGAAGTTCTGTCTAAGTCTATTGTCCACTCCACCACTGTTCAAGCACCTCGGCTCAAACAGATTGCTTAAATGTTCAGAATTTTTAAAAAAGATTTATGGGGACAAGGATTCAAATCATGTTACATTTGTCTTACATCTCAAATTTGAAGAAAAGATATTTTTAATTTCATGGAAAAATGAAAGGTTTCCAATTTGAAATTGCTCAAAAAATCGCTGTTCATTGTCAGATCACCGACTCTTGATGATTTATGGAGAAACAAATTTCAAAAAGCGTTATTAAACCTCAATATTAGATCAAATTCGTGTTTGGCGTTCATGAGGTATTCCTTGGGGACCTATAAGAGTATCATGAAATAATTCAACTTTAAAATTTATGACTGATATTTACTATTTGATGAATTCTGAGCAACGTATTGCAAGATGGAATAATTTGCCCTCTCACGGGGGTGAAGCGCTCAATGGAAAAAGAAGAATCATGAGCATGCAAAACTGCCCTGATCACTGAAGAACTGTTTTCATATAGTTGCTCAACGTTCAGCGTAGTTTTGTTTCCTCTATTTGAGTTTGTTTTTCATGGTGACGATGTTGTTTGTTGTTAACCTCTGTCAGTACTTTGAAAACGGTGTCTCTCCGAACGAATGTATATTTCGTTCATACAAAAAGCTTTTTTTGTATGGACTTTACGTGTTTTTGGTGCTGGTGATGATGCTGCTTTTGACGCCTGGCCTATTGTAAATGCATCACAGGTACGTATCATTTGATTCTCTTTCTTGTAAAATTTACGGGTTATGCCGATTATGGATGTTCAGCTGAATTACATTCAATATAATTTTAAATATTTTGTAATGTTTTCCATTTTTTAGATACATGTCTCGTGAACGAAGAATCAGAATATGCTTTCTGGACAGATGATGAGAAACTAATAGCAGAGAAAAATGCATTTTGGAAAAAGTTGACTACGGCGATCCCAAAATTCAGAACTCCCAACTTCGTAAACTTCAAACCTGCTTCCATTGTATAAGTTCGGTAAATCGTTTAAAATTCAAAGAATTAAAATTTTTTATTCAAAAATAATGTATAATTCATTGTTGAATACTATTATACTAAATTAATCGCTTCTTTAATTCCAGAGTATGACTTCATGTGATTATATGATCAGCCGTTACGAAATTTCAAGTCGTGACCAAAAACTACGGATGTGCAAATTATCGTTTCACTATTTGACCCTGTAGAAATAATTTGTTCAAAATGTTTCACACTCAAAGAAAATTCAAACCTGCGGGTCTGAGCCTTTACCATTCGGTGAGGAGCTTCAAAATTCGGTCCCTGTGACCTTACTCGGAATCCATTCATTAAGTTTAAATTAGGTAAAGAATTAAACGTAGTATTAAGAATTTGTGGAACAAATTTTTTTTTAATTCAAGAAAAGTATATTTTAGGGATTAAGTATGCAAGAATGTATTCATTTACATTGTTAAAAGTTTTCTAGATGTACAAATTTGGAAAAAATCAAAGCCTTCATTGCTTCTGTATTTTGAAGATCTTTAAAATTCCTTACAAAATTGAGGAAAATAGCAACTTCGTTGAATATGAAAAATTTTGAAAGAGAATCTAAGTTTTTTGGAATAATAGTTGAATATATGTAGTTATTTGTGTTTTGTGGGAGTTATATCAAAAATATGCTAGCTACTTTTTATTTCAATAGTTTATTAACCATTTGTTTTGTAAAATTGTAGCTTGGGTAAAACTTATATATTTCAATATAATCCCCAGTAACAGAATATTGTAGAGAATATTTCAAGAACAGAATTGATAGAAATTGAAGCAGAATTACAATTGTTATCTTAAGTGAACGAAAAAACACAAAAAATGCCAAACGTGAGCGCAGCTTTTTTCCAAATTTTATAAACCATTTTGAAAATTATTTAATTTTGAAGATATATGTACCTCTGGAATATCCTTGAATAAACTTAATAATTGTATTTTCAATTTTTGTTTGGCATAAAAAAATTGTGAAATTATCACTGAGTCCCGATAAAAAAATTCATTTCGCAGGAAGTTAATTAAAATTTTTAGTCATTGCCTTGAAATATTTGTAAATATTTGAAATTAAAAATTCAACTTATTTCAGAACATGTACGTATGGACGTGTATTCGGCAAGCTTGATTTTTCTACATTCTGTGTTCCATTAATAGAGATTCAGATCTCTCTATTATCACGATATTAAAAGTATATCATACTAACAATACCATCGTTTTTTTAACATTGTGACATGTCAGAAATATTTAATATTTATATCTACTGACACGTTATAAGTTTCATAATAAATTATTTCAGAATTTAAATCATTTGTATTATAATCGTGTTAAATTATTTATAATTTAAATATATTTAAGTATTAATTTAAACTTCTGTCAAACACTTTAATTTTTTCTGGATCAAAGTAATAAAATAATAGGAAAGCATTTTTTACAAACACGCACTTTATCAAAAATTCTTTTCCACTTCTTGCCATGAAGTGAAATTTCTGAAGAAAATAAAAAATGTCACTACAAGTGATTTTTCAATGAATGATGTATTTACTGCAAGAAGTTTCTTATTATTTCATTATTTTGATTAGGAAAGGAATATAAATTATATGTAGCGATTTGAATTTGCCGCCCAAATATTTCAATGTTTTCATGCAAAACTGCCGTAATAATTGGATGACTATTTTTACAGTCGCTCAATGATCAGCGTAGTTTGGTTCCCACCAATTTGCATCATGTTTCACCTCCGTGCGCCCTCTGCTAAGAAGAAGAGTTCTGACACATTTAGACATAACCCTGAATTTCTCAGTTTTTGCAAAGACTTACAAATATAAGCAAATAATATGAAAATTCAAAAATATACCACACGATTCTTTAAAGAGAGGTGAGTAGATAAATATTTAAAAGAGATTTATACAATGTTTTAAACGTATTTCTTTTTGCCCTTTTCATCATAACCAGAGATGAGGTCATAACCCAAGAAGAGGAAAGTTTGCCAACCATTAGGTAGAACTGGCTATTCTATACTCCGAGTTCTGCGAAAATTCGAATGTGGCAAATGGAGAAATACTTTTTGATAAAAAGTGTCAATGGGGGTGGGCAACATATTCTCAATACAAAATAAAAGCGTGAGTTCATCAATGTCCATCTGTTTGGAAAGGAGAAGTTTTCATAAGTTCAGGTTTCTCTTAGTCCGTTATATAGAATTCTTACAGAGGATTTATTTCAGTATTTTCAAAAATAATTTGTTAAACAATTTGTAACCTTTTCAGACTCGGGCAAGAAGTGAAAAAAATAACTAACATACCTGTACAAACTAAAAATATACTACATTATTTTTGGAAGGTTGGTGACTTGAAAAATATTTTAAAGAGATTTAGATCATTTTTATAAATATCTTTTGGGCCTTATCATCTTAGGTGAATGAGTCCTCCTTCTTGCTGTTATGTCAGTCTTTTTTAAATTATAAAAGTCAAACTAAAAGCTGTGTGGAATGAAGAAATATTCCGCTGGATTCGTCATAAACAATTCTTCTAGACAATTTTTTGTAGTATTTTGAATAATTGTATTTTTGAATAATTTGTTATTTTATTTAATACAGCGAATTTCATTGAATTAAGATGAATTGAAGAAAATTATAGTGAATTCAGAGGAATTCGAGTAAGTTTTCGTAGATTTCAAAGAATTCGAGAGAATTTGCGTAAATGTTGGAATTTTACGGGCGAACGCATATCCTAATTATTATTGAATAACAAGGTTGTTCAACGTCTAAAATTTATATATTTTCAAATTTTAAGCTTATTAACTTGCATTACTTTCGAATGAGACAAGTTTATAGTTCACATGGGTTTTGAACTGAAGTTTTCTGCAACTAATATTTTATCAACTTTGTGACGTGTTTATTCTGAACAATATATTGCATCTTAGGACTGTAGAAATATTTACTTATATTGAAAACCCATTTCGTTGTTCCCAATAAATATTTAGTTACATTTAGGATACGCTTTTTTGATAACTGTCAAACTTGACGACAGAAAAAAGCACAAGACAAAAGCACGTGATAAGCAAGCTGAAAAATAGTAGCTGCAATGCGGACAGACAAAATTTATAGATTATAAGCCAGTGGGCACAAATGTCCGAAGAAGTAATTAGAACGTACCAAAATTGCACTAAATCGGACCAAATATCCTGAAGATGTTTTTAGAACGTATTTGGGTCATCGAAAGTTCTTAGAATGTTATTTGCCCTGACATAGGACGTTTTTTAGAACGTTTCAAGGACGCCTTTTGACATTAATATCCTAAAAACGTGACGTTCTAATTACGAATATGATAGGATAGGATATTTGAAGATTATGTTACTTTTTACGAATTGACACGAATTCACGACCTGCTCCAATTCGTGATTGTCCTAAAGCGACATTCACGAAGTCTCCAAGCGTATTCTTCTCAATTCGCCCCAATTAGTTTCTTTTCACTGGGCTGAATTTCTCAATTTTCGCGAAGACTTACAAATAAAAAACAGATAATATGAATATTTAAAAATACACTACATGATTCTTTAAAGAAAGGTGAAAAGACAAATATTTCGAAGGGATTCATACAATTTTTGGAAATATTTATTCTTGATCTTTTCATCATAACCGAAGAAGAGGAAAGTTTGCTAACCGCTAGGTAGCGCTAGCTGTTTTAGAGATCGAGTTTTGCAATAATTCGAATGTGGCAAATGTAAAAAAAATTTCTTCAATAAAAACTTTCAATGAAAGTGGGTAATATATTCCCAATACAAAGTAAAAGTGTAAGTTCTTCAATGTCCATTGGTTTCAAAAGAGAATATTTGATATTATGAGTACGGGTTCCTCTGAATTCGTTATATAGAATTCATTAAAAAATATGCATCTGTTTGAGAGGATAAAATTCAATATTTTCAAACAATATGCAAATTTAAAATATACCGCTTGATCATTTAAATGGAGGCGACTTGAAAAATATTTTAAACATATAAATGCAATTTTCATTAACATGTTTTTTGCCTTTTCAACTTCACGGAACAGCTCTTCCTTTCTGCCGTTGATATCAGTCTTTTATAATTTATATAACATGAAATACAATACAATTAAATACAATTCCTCTATAAAATTTGTGTAGTCTTTCTAAAATTAATTTGTTAGGCTTCTAAATTCAGGCACATATTTTCAAATAAAGAAAAAAAACAATATGAAACTTAAAACATAGTCCATGATTGTTTAAACAGATGCGAGGAGACAAATATTTCAAAGAGATGCAAACCATTTTCCTCAATTTTATTTTTGGCCTTCTTAGCTCAATAGAACAAGTTCCGGTCCTTCTGTTGATTTCAGTCTCTTATAATGATTGATTAAACTTGAATTGAACGTCAAATAGAATAAAAAGAGTTTTCTCTAGATTCCTTATATATAATTTTTATAGAAAATTTATTTTGGTATTTTCTAGAATAATTTCGCAAATAATTTGTTACATTTTTTAATCTCCGCGAACGATTTAAATATCAAAAAGAACCAATATGCAAATGTTAAGTATACTCAATGGTTGTTTAAAGATTGGTTGGTAAAAAGAACTATCTCAAGGAGACCGATACAATTTTTGAAAAAAATTTTTGTCTCGTCATCTTAGCGGAACAAGTCTTTCTTTCTCTTGTTGATATGAATTTACTACAATAATAATTCTTATTTCTTGGTTTTAAAAAATCAACCAATTAGTTAAAAGTTGAACTATCATGATAAAAATATACATTATCATTAACTAATTTTCTATCACATACATCATTCTATATTATTCTATATCACGTGCTTGTTTTCAAGGAGGGTACGACAAAAAGTATCGTGTGTATCGTGTATCAAGGGCGTACGGCTATTTTGTCTCGTCAAAATAGCCTTCTTTACGCCCTTGATACACAATGTACTATTTCCAACACAGTTGCCTTAAAGTACAAGAATCAACTGCAATTTAAAACCTTTAGAACTTTGCTTTCGGACCTTACATTGTTCTCAAAAAAGGGCCAAGGAAGGCTAATTTTCTCAAAAACCTGACGTGAAGGAATAAATCTGACACCAGATTCGGATTCAGCAAACCCAAAAACACATAGGTATGGTGGTCCAGTTTAGTGGCCATGCCACTTTTATTGTGTGCCTATGTTATCAACGAAAAATGCAATACTTGAGATTTCAATCCAAAAATATCTTAACATTGAATAAGAGACATATGAATTAAACCAAAAATAGACGAATTTTTAACAAGATAGGTACATTTTCAACCAAGAAGATTAATTTTCCAACAAAAGAGACGAATTTTCCACTAAATTTTTGTATCCTCAACCAAAAAATGAGTTTTTATTATAATAGTTTGACTTTTAACCAACTCGTTGATTTTCTCTAACCAAGATATAAGAATTCTCAACAAAAAATGTGAGTTTTTCACATATTAGAAGTCTAATTTAAATATAAAATTACCTTAGTGGCTAGAAATTTAGTATACGCAGCTTCCTTGAGAAATTGTTCGACTTCCTCCGATGACGAAACCTTTGATTTTCTTCCTTTATATCCGTTTGATTTCCTTTTCGGGAAAGCTGTCAATTGCTTGTACTGACCGATGTCTTTTCCTTCTTTGTGAATTATTGTGCTTTTGATCATCGACCATTCCGACCACAGAGTATGGGGCGCGTATTTCTCAGACAATTGGACGAGAAAAGCTTTTAAAACATTTTCCGAAAGTCAAGAATTTTTAATTCTGAATCTCCCAAATTGAAGGAATTTCAAACGTTAATCATGAAAATTACAGGGTATGTAATTTTAAACGTTTTTCTTTTTTTTGAATTGTTCAATTTAGAAGTTTATACTGGAAAATTCTTCAATTTTGAACATTTGCAACAGAAGACCCTTCAATATTTAATGTGTGAAATATAAAATGATACCATTTTCAATGTTTTTTTGAAACAGTTCAATCTTTAAGATATAAAATTGAAATGTCTTTGATTTTATAGATTTGTGATTGAAGATTTATTAATTTGAGATGTTTACAGTTCACAATGATGTAGTCTCGAACTTTTTTTGGAATACATAGTTCAATTTTGGAATATTCCCAAGGACAAATTATTCAGTTTTTAATATTTGCAATTGAAGACTCTTCAGTATGTAATGTGTAAAATAGAAAATGATGCAATTTCGAATATTTAGAATTGAAATTTATTCAATTTTATAGATTTGAAATCGGAAATTCTTCAATTTTTACGAATTATAATGAAAGACCCATTGACTTGGAATGCTTTTGGTTTAAAATAATGTAATTTGAATGCTTTTTTTGGAGCAGTTCAATTCATAATGCCAGAAGTGAGGTCATGATTCCAGCAGTCCTGGAAAGTGATATTGAATCGAAATGCGCAAGCGCGACAGGTAGAAAAAGTTACCATACTTGAAGTGCGCAAGCGCAACGTCTAGAAAAAGTAGTCTTGCTCAAAGAGCAAGTAAGTCTACGATTTTTGACGTTGAAAGGAAAATTAAAACTGAGTATTGGAAAATAATCTACTCATCAGTAATCAGTCACGTTATAAACATTTTTGAGAAAAATGCAACTGTTTATTTACAATGTGCAATTGAATATTTCTGCATCGTTTGATAAAAAAATTTTTCTTTCGTAAACTATTTATGAAGAATTGATGCAAATTTTAGGGGATGGTGAAAAATGAATGCAATTAACAGTAACATTCTCAACATCGTGCTATTTGTTATTGTTGCTAATTTATATAATTTTTCAATAAACAAATGTTGATTTTGCCTTGTTCTACACACGGAATTTGACGAAATTTGCAAGTAGTGAGAAGTCTGAACGTTTAAGATTCGGAAACCGTTTTTTAACTTTTTTATGCTCGCTCTTTGGGTTAATGATGATTGATATTGTTTAGCGCCGTGCGTCTCGTGCCGCAGTAACCGCTCGAGAGGCGCATTGACAAGCTTGTGCAAAAGAATGCTGCAACCCGTTGAATAAAAGTGAGCATAAATGCGTGAGAAAAAAATCTTCTTCTTGTAATGGAGAAATGGGATGCAGTATTCAAAAGCGTAATTGGACTACATATGTGAAATACCTGTCGACGATCGATTTACGAGAAAAAAAAGGACTTGGACTTTATGGTTTGTTTTCCTGAACATGAGAAGAAAAATAAAAATGTTTTCAAAGAAACTGAAGAGGGAATTGATCCTGAGCAAGAAAAAAAAGTGATCCGACGTTCCGATGTGATGATTTTGATGAGACGGAGAAAATTGGAAAAATTAAAATATTCTTGATGAACCTAGAGAAGCATTAATTTAAAAAAACGTTTATTACAACTTACAGGTAAAGACAAGGAAAAGTTAAATGCAGCTTTGAATGAAGTGAAAAATTACAGAAACTGTGTTTTTGACTATAATGACCCCAAAACTTCGTACATACTTGACATGAAAGTGTCTTTGTCTCAGCAGCCTGATCGATCGGGAAGAATACAAAATTTGACAACAGTCCCGTCACATTGGACCATCGCGAAAATGAAGAATGAATTTTGAGTGTTTCGTCGAATAGCATTGAAAGCCAAAAAATTGAGGAGCAAATCTGGGTATGGATCTTGACCAAAAAAAAGGTTGCCGTAATCTTCCGAACACTACTGTAAGTGCAGTAAAAATCATTTTCTTGCCGATGATAACAACCGTGTCATGCCTGGAATGAAGGATTATACCTGTATATCAATCGTGAAAGACGGGAAACGTACTCAAGAGCAAAAAAGGTTACTTCTCTTCAGTCTCATCGATTTGCATAAAGTGTTTACTGAAATGTTTCCTGAAATGCAGATTCCTTTGCCAAAATTCAATTAATCGGCTTACGCACTTGTGTCACAAATAACAATGTAACTGCTTTATAGCACTATTCTGGCAAGGGCCACTTTCAGCACGCTATACATGCCTCAAAAACAGAAAATTTCATGCATGAGTTACGAAGAAATATTTAGGTACTTACCAATAATCATTTCGTAATTAATGACAGTTATTTAAAATGACAAAAATTGTTTAGCCTAATTTTTAAAGAATCTTTATTATCAAAATAAATTTGACGCAAAACAAATGTAATTAAAACTCAATTATCTTATTGATAATAAGAATGTTGTACATTGATTTCACTACAAATGATATTTGATGTATGTCATCTCCAAACAGTCATTTTGATCAGATTTTGAGCTATTTCGGGTCCTGTTTGCTGAACCATATTCCATAAGGGACCTCGACCTTTTTCCAATAACTGGTAGGGAGGACCAAATTCCTAAACAATGCAAAAGACACAAATTTTCTAATTGTAGGAAACTTAGAAAAAGAGGCAAGAGTATAAGGAAAAATTGAATTACCACAATTCGCCCTGCATCCATTACCATGAGTTTATCACAATCCATTACAGTGTTTAGCCTATGTGCAATGATAAATATAGTACAATTGTTGAATTTTCTCCTGATTGTTTTTTGAATTAATGTATCCGTTTGTTCATCAATGTTAGCTGTTGCTTCATCCAGTATCAGAATTTTATTATCTTTGACGATAGCACGTGCTAGACAAAGCAATTGTCGTTGACCTACACTGAAGTTTGACCCTTCATCAGAAACCAAACTATCCAATCCAGCGGCCATGTCAACCACTGAATCTTTCAGCTCAACTTCTTCCAATGCTTGCCAAAGAAGATTATCAGAATATTCTTCAAAAGGATCCAAATTTCTCCTAACAGTTCCTGAAAAAAGCAGAGGCTGCTGAGAAATAACGCTAATTTTGGATCGCAAATCCTGTAGTGATAAATTACTAGTAGCTCGGCCATCTATATAAATTTCTCCTTCTAAATGAACCAATCGCAACAAAGCAGAAATCAACGATGATTTTCCAGCCCCTGTTCTTCCCACAACTCCAATTTTCTCTCTTGGTTTTGCTACAAAGTTGAGATCCTTAAGCACTGCTTCATCATTACTATTGTATCTTAGAAGAACATTTCTAAACACCACGCAACCATTGTTAGGCCAGTTTTTTGGTGGTTTGCTTCCTGAAGTGCTTTCGTGTTCGATATGAGTGTATTCTAAAATTCGTTCTACAGATATCATACTGCTTTCAACTTCAGCGACATAAAGAATCAAGAACTTGAGACTACTAGATAGCATAATTGACTGGATGATTATCAATCCTATGTTGCCAATTGAGGTGTTGTTGCTCTGTGTTATGAAAATGAGAATCGTGATTGAGATGTTTGATGCAAACAGGATATCGCAGTAGTAAAGAAATGTTCTATTAAAAGACAGGTTTAGAAACTTGGCTGACGTATTGAGATCTTGATGCTCGTCAAATTCATTTTTAAGGATTTCCTCTGATTGGAAGGCTCGCACTGTCGAGAGGCCTTGAAGAGTGTCACCAAGATGATTGACCATTGGTGAACGAGCTGTGAACAAAAATAATTGTTTTTCATTGAATTCACATATTTGGTTTGGAAATCTAAAAATACCCAGAATAAACGCACAGAGCGTTTTATGGAAAATGAAGCGTGCTCTGCAACAATGCATTATACGCCACTTGCTATAAGAATCATCTTGTACCTATATTCACATATAAGATAACCTTTATGACAAGTGGCGCCTAATACATTGTTGGAGAGCACGCTTCAAATATTTTGATCTCCGTAAATATCATAAATGCTAATAACTACAGCACCATAAGAGATTGAGGATGGAGGGGCCCTGTACCGGAATTTTTTGCTGAATATGGCCACACAACTTAATAAGCAGTCGCGGCCAACGGTCCAGGAATGGTCCGGAAGGAAAACTACCAAGCCGGGGCGTGAACAATTGTGCTGAAGGCTGCGTGGCACCTAGCTACTCGTGGGACTAGTTATGAAGAATGAAAATCTAAATAGAAGCTCCTATTAGGAGCTATTCGGTGGAGATTTGGAGGTTACGGGGGAGCGGGATAGGAGTTCCAGAACTAAGGTTGGAATCCACAAGGATAGAATGAAGGGTTTTATGGAAAAGATGATCAAGTTTATCGGAAAGCAGGAGGGTATACTCAATACAATGGAGAATCTTTGCAGGGCAAAGAGAAGCATGTACCCGTCAAATGAAAATTGGCTAGACAAAGTGTTGAATGTGATCGATAAGATGCGGGACAACGCGAGAGCGATACAAACAAGGAAAATCCTGCAGCCAAACCGAAGAGAAAGGAGAAACCGAGGCGTGCGCGTCTCGAAGTTTTTGCTATCAAACCGGCTGAGGGAGTCTGCTGTGCTGAGGTTCTCAAGAACCTGAAGAAAAAGTATAACCTGACGAACTTGGAGTAAAAATCAAGAAGTTAAGGGAGACTAGGAACGGAAAAGTCCTCATAAAGGTGGGGCAGACGCCAAAAGGAGAGACGGAGAAAGTAGAGGAAGCTCCGAGGAGGTTCTTTGGTGGTGACTCGCCGCTAGACACAAGGGTGTCTATGACACGGAAATCCTTTACGGGAACAAGGACGGCTTTTGTTAAGCTGGATGAAGAGTGGGCGTGGAAACTTTTGCGCGAAACCAACATCAAGATCGGCTGGGTCTCCGGCAGGGTCCGGAAGAAAACGGAGACGACGCGATGTTATCGCTGCTAAGGCTACGGCCGCCTGGCAGCGAGTTGCACTGGTCCAAATAGGACAACGAGTTGTTGGAGATGCGGCGTTGAGGGAGATCGAGCTGCGGTTTGCACAAGCACGTCACAGTGCTACCTCTGTGCCGCGAAGGAGGATAAACCCTGGACTGACCATCTTCCGGGGACAATGAGATGTTCGGCATTCAGAGAGGCAGCCCCGAATAGGAAGCCTTAGGAACCCATATCGAGAGCCAAGCTGAATCGGAAGAAGCAGAATACCTCGATCTACATGTTGGTAGAGTCAGATCAGGAGAAAATCCCAGAAGAAAATAGAAGCCATAACTCTGCAACTATAAGTTAGAATGTTGACCTGAGGAATGATCTCTGACCCATTCCCTGTGACCGACGGCCTCTGAAATTTGACCCTTGACCTATAGCCATTGGGGTGGTCTTTATTTTCTTGTATTCCTTCGCTACCACTCGCGGAATATCTTTCAATACTCTCAAAAGAAGTACACCAAATCTGACCATATCGGTTTATATTTGCATTGAATTTTCCTATAGGATTTTTTTGGGGCAAATCGCGCACAAGCGAAAAGTCTACATAAAATTTTAATCTTTCATTCAAATCAATCGTCCACCTTTTCTGTATGCGTTGCTTAAAATATCTTTATAATCTAAAACCCGAAATTCTGAAAACCCTGAAAATGGCGGTCGCCAAATAGTAGAGTCAAACTAGGTGAATAAAGGACGTTTGCTAGAACAAAATGGTGGTGGTCATTTTTTTCATTTGTGTTCGTGAAGACGTCCTTATGAAATTCTAAGACCCTCCGGTCTGAAACTCTTCTGGAAATTTTGTTATCAACAAAAAACGCAGAACTGATACGTTTTTTCAGCAAGTTTGTGTTGATTGTTGCTTTCATTGAAGAAATACATAAAAACGTGTAGGAAATGATTTGTAAAGAATAAAAGAAGCTTCAAAATAAGTTGCCATCAAACCCTCTGTGACTAATAGTTTGAAAGTTATGAATTCGTTAATTAACTGTACCGTTTTCTCCATTACGTCTCAGCGGTAATGAGTTTTCATTCTTGTAAAGATAATTTTAATCAAATTTTACTTACTAGATCCTCAAACTCAATGGTCCAAAATATTATAGAACGTTTCTTTCTGCACTTAAAATAGAAAGTTACCATAGGGGTGTGAGAACACTTTTTGAAATTTAAATAGCAATAGTTTTAAAAAAAAATTGCTTGGCGAGTTGGCATTTACTGAATCGTCTAAAGAATAGTGATACTTCATAAAAAATGTTAGTCGGACTCTTGAAATTTTTTCTATTTTTAACAGCAAATAGTGATAGACAATAATTTTTTTCAATACTTACACTTGTCTAAAAAATCTGAAAAAATCAAGTATAGCCATGGACTCAAGAGGATGTTAATGATTATTTTTTTATCTTGTACGAGCAAAATTGCATCCCGAATCTCGTGAGCTGAGTAAGCGCAGCGGCTCGCTCGTTGCTTCGACAATCTGTCGTTTCACGGCAGAATCAAATTAATCAAATTAAATCCAAACTCAGAAACCAGTAAAGATATTTTGTTGTTCTTGGTCTAATTTTGCAACTGATATATCAGAATTTATTTTTGTCTAATTTGAAATTTCTTAAAATTATTAATAATACTATATACACTAACATTATTTTTAAAGCGATAAACGCTTAAATTAAATTTTGAACAAGCGGTAGATAGAAAAATTAATAAAATTCCCATCAATCATGAGCTAAAAATTGTGTTTCTCGTTTTTTAGACAATTTCTATCATTCTGTAGCGCTGTTGTGTAATATCGTTCATGAAAATTGTTCAAACAATAATTTTTACAACGAAACTATTGAAGATAGAAAATTTCTGTAGAAATCACTGATATCTACTTGAGTACATGGTTGTACTTGATTTTTACAGATTATTTGAACAAGTGTAAGTAATGAAGAAATTATTGTTCATAACAATTTGTTGATAAAAATAGAAAAAAGTTTTTAAAATCTGATTAATATTTTTTTGCAACGTATCATTATGCCTTAGACTATTTAGTAAATGCCAACTTACCAACAATTTTTTTTCAAAAACCATTATTGTTCAAATAAAAAAATGCGTTCTTCCACCGCCAGTTTTGGATTTTAAATAATGAAAAAAAAATTTTATAATTCTTTGGACCATTGAGTTTAAGGATCTGAGAAGTGAAATTCGATCAAAATTGTCCTTACAATAATGAAAATTCATCACCTCTAAGACGTCATTGAGAAAATGGTATCGTTAATTACTAAATTCATAACTTTTAAACTATTAGTCACAGATGGTGCGACGATAGCTCATTTTTAAGCTTATTTCATTCTTCACAAATAATATCTTTTACATTCTTATGTATTTCTATAATAAAAGCAACAATCACACAAACGTGTTGAAAAAGTTCATCAGTTCTTCGTTTCTTGTTATCCGATTATAAATAATGATTACAAACTAAGAATCACTATTGTTATAAGAAACTAACCTGTTGCCTCTTATCTTTATGTACTAATTTCAAATCAAATAATCTAAAATAAATATATCTACGTTAGAGCGTGAACTGGAAAACGCGAAATTGATTTATAACAACAGTAATTCATAATTTTTAATATTTTCAAAATATAACTGCAAATTGAAAGCGGGAAATGGAAATTATGAGTATAAAATTGAAAATATACTTGTTCCACTCAGGCGTATGACACTTCGACTCAATCTAAGGTAGATATTGCTTAGGAAATATAAAACAACAGATATCAAAACTCCAGGTATCAGCAACCAGTAATTGACAATCACTATTACGGTTAGTATACCAATTAATTCCATGAAGCCCAATTCAACGAACCAAATCACGTGTGGTAAATGGCTATCCATTGTTCCCACATCATTTGAAAATCTAGATAAATCAAAATAAAATTTAGTTAGCCCAATTTTTTTTTTAACGGAGGAATTAAACTGGAGATTTTGTTCCCTAATTTAGTGCTGAGAACACTCCGAAACCAAAGAGTCAGACTTTTCAGATCAGGCGTCTTTAAAAAAAATGTCAATCTTGAATTTTTATATCATCCGTATTAAGATTGTAATCATACCTGTTTATGATACGCCCAGCAGGGTTCTTATAAAAGAACGACATCCCTCCACGAATTATACTACGAAACATTAAACTGTGTAGTCCTTGCGATGCCCTCTTGCACTTTTCAGAATATACAAATCCATGCAAACAACTTGTAAGTACTAGTATAAAAATCAAGCAGCTGTACACAGATATATACCATCTACTGTCTTCAATAGAAATGGAACAACCTTTTTCATAATTCGATAATTCTGAGCATGAATGTTGACTATTTACCCAAACCGCTACTAAATAGTCTGCTCCACATCTTGCTGCTTGGAGTATGATCGAGAGCAAAAAAGCAAAAAATAAAAGCCAAGGAGAGCATGCTTTGTAATATGCAATATAAACACTCCAGGCCGTTCGACCAGTAGTTGTATCTTCATCATGAGCCCTTTGTTTTTCATCAGAGGTAGTATTTTGTGTATCAAAATCTTCTACTAAATGCTGATTTCTGACGGCAGAAGCTAGTCTCTTTTTATAAGCGATTTTCTCTTCATCTTTTTGTCTTTCATCAGTATTGACATTTTTGAGAAAATCTAACCCAAGATTTTGGAAGTCTTCATAACTGCCTTGATTTTTTACAGTACCTTTATCAATGATGTAGACTTGGTCTACATTTTTGAGGTACTGAAGCTGATGAGTAACCAGAATTCTGGTTTTGTTTTTCAAGAAGCTGTAGATACATTCTTCGAAGAGATTTTTTCCAACTCGAGTGTCAACAGCAGATAAAGGATCATCCAGGAGGTAAATGTCAGCATCTGCATAAACAGCTCGAGCAAGACCTATTCTTGCTCTCTGACCTCCACTAAGATTTATACCTTTCTCACCAATAAGTGTCTGATCCTTGTAAGGAAAAAGGGAAAAATCTCTTTGCAATTGACAAACCTCAACCACTGTGTCGTAACGATTTTTATCCATTGATTTGGTGAAGATTATGTTTTGCCTGATGCTGGAAGAAAAGATCCAGGGATCTTGACTGACGTATGCAATATTTCCATCCACACTAATGCTTCCCTTTTCTAAAGGTAGTTCTCTAAGGATCAACTGCAACAGACTCGTTTTTCCAGAACCTACTTGTCCTACGATTGCAATAAGTGAACCTCGTTTTGCAAAGAAGTCAACAGATTTAAGGGTTGGTTCTCGAAATAGAGGAGACCACGCGGCTGTGGCGTTATTGATTGTTAACGCTTCTTTAAAATCTGGAGTATTGCTTTTGGTTTTAACATTTCTAATGCTGGATATCGGGTAGAGCACTTCGTCACTTGAGAGAAACTTCTCGAGGCGTTTGAAGAATGTAAATCCTTTAGCTGTATGTTGTAGACCTGAAATTATGTACTGGAGTATATTATAGCAGTAGTAGTATATTATATACTGGAGTATTTCAAATACTCCAGAGTATTCCAGTAGAGACAAGAACGTTACAGAATTCACAGCGAATTTCAGGAATAGAACAATATCCAAGGAAATCTCGGAAAACCTTATAATATTTTATACAATACTGAATTTTTCCGATTGAAATTTTCAGAATATTCCATGAACGCCAAGAGCATTTGACCATCTAAAATTTGTAAAAGAATTGCATGCAAAAAAATTTTAGCATTTAAAAATTTCAGAATAGTCTGGAATATTCTAGAAAAGTCAAAAATATCCCACAGTTTTCGGAGGATTTCAAATTGAGATAAAAATTACGCAATACTAAAGAATGTTTCGGAAATTTTTAAACCTTTCAAAACCTTCCAGAATATATTTGAAAATTTCATAAAATTCTCCTGCATTCTATAATACTCAGAGTAATCTAGAACATTATAGAAAACTTCTCAAACATTTGAAACCATCCTGAAAGATTCTTGAATCTTCAGGAACATTGTAGGATGTTCTGTTGCGGAACATTCTAGAACATTTTAGAATATTTTCTAAATTTCAAGAATATTCCAGAATAGAACAACAGTCACATAAGTGCGTTGAATTACTGTCACATAAAAGTAATGTAACTTTTGAATATTAGTTACGTAATAGTTTTGTAACATTTCATGATTATTGTACGAACGTTAAAGTATAATACCTTATTGTAACTGTTTCGTTTGATTACTATACAGGTCACGTAACTGTTATCTAACAATAATGGAACTGTTATGAAATTATAATGACAGACAGGTTAAAATCTCACCATATGGCAATCTTTCTGTGACTCCATTTCCTAATATTTGGTAGTAAGACATAACTGTATAAACAGTTTCCGCTGTTGAAGAGCTTTGAAATTCAGCAGAGGATGCCAATGTTAACAACAGAGCCATATGTGTTGCATATGTCCCAAATGAAAAAGCAAGATTCTTCAGGAGATTTTGTTTTTGGATGCTCTTAATTTCTTTCCTGTAATTGACAAAAATTTAGATTTTCTTTTTTCTTTCTCTTCTATTTAAATTGGGGTTTATTATTAGGTCCTTTTGTTTTTATTTCAAATGGAAGTATTCGCATGTGTGCTGGTCCAATTTTGGCCATTTTTAGATCTTGTAGTTTATTTTCTTCTTTTAATTTCTAAGAATATTATGCAATATAAATAGATTTTTTTTGTATAAATCTATATGTTTCGTACGAATTATATACAATAATCTTATAACTTTAATTTAATAGACGCATAATTGGAACATGAGCACTGTGAACTGCTTATAAAATTAATAGATTTAATGCTTTCACGATGATTCATTATGATGAAAGGAGGTGTTTCGGGTTTCAATCGTGTGCAAAA
>JAUMHM010111429.1:0-21377 GCA_032362435.1 Melikaiella ostensackeni | reverse complement strand
AAGAGTTGTACAATAATTTTCAAATATATGGTTTTTGTATAATCAGTCTCATTACTTAATTGTCACACCTCGTATATACTCGTATTTCCTTGACCTGAAACATGCGCGAGTACAATAAAGTATAGTTCGTACTTCAATTGTAGCACATATTGTCCTGAATGAACAACTGGCCTCTCCCAGTTCAAATTATATTAACATTGTTATTATTACAGAGATATTTGATTTAGGCAATTCACACAATTGATGATTAGAATTTAATCGATTTTAATTTTGAAAATTGAGTAGTTTCTACTAAAATTTACAAATACATGGGTTTTCGAGAATCTTAAAATTGATTGAATCTTTGTTAGTTGTCTGAGGACTCGAAAAAAACTATGGATCGAACCTGAAATAATAACCTCGAAGCCTCCCTAAAAAGAAGGCCAAACAAAAAATGAATTCTTTTTTTAAATTTACTATGAAATTTGTAGGATTGGTGGAGAAAATCCCTTTGCTAAAGTTGGCATCATTGAAAGAATATTCTGTGAATTATATTACTTGAAAGATGAAAAATAACAACTCCGAAGCCTTTAACTGTATGTGCTAGTAAAAGATCCAAGGCCGCATTGAAGAAACAAAAAATGCATTTTTTACGGATAAGCGTCTATGAAGCGCTTACCACCGATTAGTATTAAACTTCCTATAATCACGTATCTTGACGCACTGATAATCAACAGTGCTATGAAATTAAACGCAAATGTAGTTTCCAAGGTCAAATTTCGATAACACAATAAAAATATCACGCTTCTTCCATTTAGTTCAGTAAATATCGCAAATTCGAAAAAAAGTTTTTAATAAAATTCGTAGACCTTCCAAAAGCACATATTTTATGGTATACACATTTATACTATATGACTGACAGTCTTCGAGGAAAATGACGATAAATATTTAAAATCACAGAAATACTGCGTAGTATTTGTCATGAGATGTTTTGTTTACGAAAAATGTCCTGAAACTCTTTTCGTACAAATTCACGTCTAGAATATGAGTTTAAATTGTATTGATGTATTTTATGTTTGAAGCAGTTGCAAATTGAGCGACGAATTTCTTTGTGATTGCAGTAAAAACTCCCCTATCGAAAGACGGTGGTAGTCATAAAAAACAAAAATGCGTTTGTGGCTGCGAGGTGAGCATTTTAAAAGATTTTCGTTCTCTCTTCTTCAAACTGAAAACTTGATTCTCATAAGGAACGTGTTAATTAAATTAACAAATGACATGCTTTTAGATCCTCGAGAACTATGTTATTTATCTGAATATTGCAACAAACGTTTTCCATGCAACTTAGGCATAAGAATATTTTCAATAATTTTCAAAAGTCAAAACTTTGTATTTCTCTTGTGCGCTTGTGTGTGCTTACAGTATATGTAGATATTATAAGGTGGCCCAAATGAAAAAAATGTTTGTAATTCAAAACGGCCAAGAAGCTTCCGTTAAGGGAGCTCGGGCATTCATTTTTTGTTCATAAACAGAGGTGTATTTTTATTTTCTGAGCGTCATTTTTCCACTCTTCTGAACTGGTTCATTTTTTACTCTTCCTGTCGACTTTACATATTTTTCAATTGGTAATAATTTTTTTTCTGCATCATGTAAAGAAACATAAATTTTTTCGTTTTTGATTGGTTTCGTCTAATAGCTTTGCGCTCGGTGTTATACGTACTCAACCTATAAATCACTAAATATGATTTTGATTTCAAATTAATCAGGAAATTTATTTACTTAGGGCTCTTTCGGCCTTAAGGTATACATTCTCATCACAACATTCGCGCTGGATTTTCTGCGTATACCGTATAATATATACAGATTGTAACATGAATTTCTTCAAATATTTTTTCTGAATAGTCGTCGACATTCGATCGTAACGTAATTGTTATCTTCGTTATACTGACCAATCGTAAGCAAAGACAGTATGACAAGTGTCGTATCAGTATCGATCCGCTACACCCAGTTTTCCCACAAGTGTCAAGCGATAAGCCTCGACTCATTCAATCTCGAACCGTCTCGTCCGAATCATCAACTAATTTTACTCTTGAATTTTGCACGGCTTCACGCTTTCCGTACTTTGAGAGGCTCGTAAAGGTATGAATAATTGTTGTATTTCAACTTTGTGTGTAATATTGTTTAAGAACATGAAGTGTGCGTAGCTTGTGTCGAATATATATATATATATATATATTTATTTATTTACAGTGTGGCGTTTATTTGGAAATATCTAATGAGAATTGTTAATTGGAAGCTTGATCTGTCTCTACGTCTCTTTAAATAATGTCGCTCTTCTTTGTACAATCTCGATGTCAAGTTCGTTTGATATGGTTGCGATTTGCATAATGAGGAATCAGAATCAATCCGTTGTTGCGAAGGCATAACGTCTTCAAGGGTGTATGAGTCTGGTTCACATTGTTACATTCTCTATTATCATCAGCAAGCAAATCTCATGGAACTTCATTGGAACGCATTAAGTATAATTTTATTTATATGAAATTTTAATTGACATTTTATGTTTACACGACGGGAATGAATGATAGTGATAGTGATTGGATGATAGTATGGTACTGTACTCTTTAGAGACTCATTTTTTTTCTTAATATCGATTTAACTGTCTTAAGATTATTGACTACAGATCCAATAAATAACGGACGAGCCCCCATTACAGAGTATTTCGAAGCCGTTCCCGCACTTTCTTTCGTTTTGGCGGCACGTCAGGATGCGAGCCAAGTGGGGCACCACCAACCACAGACCGGCGCCGAGCATGCAGCCAATCAGCGCCGACCGGTGGAAACTCCCCGCCAAGCAGGAGAGACGACGCGCTTGGCAGCCAACATGCCACATACCGGCGCCCCACGTTGAGCGTCAATTTGTAACCGTAAATTTTACTTCACCGTTATTTCAGTTTCATTTCTCACCCACGTTCCGGAGTACTATAACCAAAGACAACCGTGCCTTTCGAAAAGAGTTATGCGCCATCGGTACCTTAAAAATCAACTATCACGAAACTCGACTCGCAAATGTGAGTGGACTTTGCCCGCCAATGCTCAGCCCTCTGATGAGAAAAAAGTAGAGGGGATGGGTCAGCCAGACAGGAGGAATCTTTTAGGGTTTAAATTCTTACCCGTAAATGATTCGACACAAGTATTCACGTAGTAAAATGGCGTACATGATTTATTTAGTATTCACAGAAAAGAAAATAGGTAAAAGGGGGAGGGCAGATAGCAAGTTACAATGGTCTGTAGCACTTGAGGGGAATCATTACGGGAAAATCACAAATAGCCAGGCGAGATATGATGTTGAGATACTTTGTGCCATCATTCTACCATAATTCTTAATTAACAAAAATAAGTTATCTTCTACAGTGAAAATTCTAACCTAAGCTGGGCTCACTCGTCCAGACGACATTCCAAGGGCGAATGAATCAAACTTGTAACCAACTAACATTGAATAACCGCTCGAATGAATTCACAAGAAACGTAAAAATTCTACTACTGGGAGTCTATTTGAGAAAATGAATAACCGATTGAATCACGTCCTATGCAAACCACGAGGCCAACATGGCGGATGAGATAGCGCGACTGGATCGTTCCTGCACGGGGCTGCTGGACGAAAGAGCGTGGTGTGTTGGCTGCCAAGCGCGTCGTCTCTCCTGCTTGGAGCGGAGTTTCCACCGGTCGGCGCTGATTGGCTGCTTGCTCGGCGCCGGTCTGTGGTTCGTGGTGATCCGCTTGGCTCGCTCCCTGATGTGCCACCAAAACGAAAGAAAGTGCGGGAACGGCTTCGAAATAGTCTCTAATCAAAGCAAAGACCAATTGGCAGAGGGAATCAGATAGCATTTCCGGTATGAGGAAGCTCTCGTTCTCTCTGGAACGAGCTTTGTCCGCATTGGCAACTCACCGCAATAAATATAGGACAGCCAGGTCTAATTCTCATCCATATCATAGGAATCTTGAATAGGCTGTAATCTCGGCCAGTGCCTTGGTGTCGAAGGCTCTCTGAAGGGATGTAAGAAGACTTGCTCCCTCATGAAGGAATACTGGTGGGAACCAATGGTATCGCTCCAAGGCGACTAAGTTCATACCCAAAGCCTAGGGAAAATGATGAGCGGTCGTCCCTGGCTCTGGAAGCATCCATGGTTCCCAAACAGGTTCCGGAACTATTGGAGACAGCAGTCGGAAATGCGGGAACAAGATTCAACACGAAAATCTCGATTCTTAGATTTAGGGCGACAGCAGACGAATCCCAATTCTCTAGGCGTCCCTAAAGTTTCAAAATCTCTCGTTGTTCCTCGTTGAGTATGAAGCCGAAGTAAGGTCATGAACAAAAATATAAAAAAACCAATGAGCCCTCAAATTCTTAAAATTAACTTGAAATATGCCCTCGAAGTGTCGTGCCCCGTGACGGAAAGAAACAGTTCGTGGGAAATAAAATAAAATAAAATAGCAAAGTGGGTGGACAAAAATCTGCCACGTCACAAATTATATGTTGCTACAAAAAAAAGCTTATTCTTCAAAGAATTGGAAATAAAATTCTTAACAAAATGAATAGTTAAAAAGACGATTAAAAAATTTTCTTGTTGATTCACGATTGGTCCTATAAAGAAATGTTTGACGAAAATTTCATTTGTTTTTTTGAAGGCACAAATCCTACTTATTTCACTTTTTTTCTCATCTCGAGCCATTTTGCTCAAAAATTAAAACTAAAATATTCCAATATCATTTTGTATACGTAAAAACAAACTATGCCTCCTACCAAAAAATGTTCGGACGAAAGCTTGTATGCCTTCGTGAAAGCAACAATTTCGATATCTTAACTTTTTTTCGTATCTTGCGTTATTTGGGTCAAAATTTAAATTTTCGCTTTTCTAAAAAAATTAAAAAAGTTATGACAATATTGTAGGGCTTTCATAAAGCAAAATTTTTCTCTCAATGACTTCTTTTCACAACGAGCACTGTTTGGTTTGGAATTTTTATTTTCGTTTCTTTTTTTGAATTTTGTAAATGCTATAACTCTCTTTTTCTACTGAAAAAAGTCATGAGAATAAGTTGTTCGACTCTTTTAGTACAACGAATAGCCGTACATATTATTTTTTAATCTTTCGAAAATGTCATAAGTAGTTAAACACTGATTCGGACAAGTCATAATATGTTGGCGGAGGTGACGTAGCCTGCTTAGAAGTCGCCTTATCGTTTCGATAAAGTTCAAAACGTTACAGAGTAGCATTTTTATATCAAACATTTCTATTTTTCACGTTTTACATTCCTATATCAAAACCTTCTTTCAAATAGTGTATACAGCCATAAATATAAGTTCATATATTTTCACTGAGCAATTAGTAGAATTTCACTAGTGATTAGCAAGCAATTTTAATTATTTAGATTCAGAGAGATGTTTCATTCTTCGAGATCGATTTTGCTTTTAATGTAGATAAACTTGATGAATGTCGATATTCAGAAGGTATCATTTATTTGTTATTCATGCAGCGTGCCGATTTTTTATTATTATACCATTAAGGATACTTTCTAAGAATGCACACATGAATTGTTGAGCAAATATAAACAAGATTGTTTTTTGTTACAAACAAATTGTTAGTTAGAAATTTCTCCTTGGGATGAACTGGACTCGGATATTTTAGTCTGCAGAAAAACAAAAATTCTAGATAATTCTTTATTGTCTGGTAAAACTAGCCAATTGTTTTAAAAAATTTGATAAAAACAATATTAAAGCTATCTCCAAATGCACAATCTCATTTTTCTACTATGATTCAATATTAATGAATACACAACGAATTATCATAAGGATAGTGTAGACTGCTAATGAACATAGTGTAGTCAACATTCAAGTTGGTGGAGGCAACGTCACGTGTTTAAAAGTTTTACAATTTCGCCTTCGCATTTTTTCAATAAAGTAGCAAATGTTACACAATCGCGTATTCTTTTATTAAGACTTCCAACTTTTCACGTTGCCCACATCTGAGACAGTTTTCTCTAAATAATATACACAGCCATGAGTAAGTTTATACCCATATTTTCACTTAACAATAGTGAGTAGTTTTCCCTTATCAAATTAGTGAATATTTCGACTAATCAAATCAGTCATATTCTACTAATATTTTTTGCGCAGTTTCCTCTTATTGAATCACCAGAATTTCAATAGTAATTAGGAAAATTTATCTTTTAGATTTAGTGAGGTCCCACAAAAAAATGGTTAAACATAATTTTGTAGGTCCCTTAAAAAGCAAAAAATTGGGTAGGGTTGTGTTTGTGGTGATTCCTATACTTACGAAAAATATGAAAATACCCGTAAGTGTCTTTTCAAGGTTAAAAATTTAAAAATTATTGACAGTGTAATTTATTGACAATGTCATTTGCGGTTATTATCGTGGCCATGTTCGCGAGCAGAGCATTGAAATATATCGATACATGAGGTTGCAAAAATAAGAAAAATGATTTCCACTTTTGAAACAGAAACCATTATCTCTATTTAAAAAACGATTTAAGGCAATTTTGTAGAACTTTCTGATAATAATAATTTCGGTCTCTTGTCTGTCGAAATATTTCGCTTGATTTTGTGGAAAAGTAGAATTCTTGCTTCTCTTAGTTTTATTTTCATGGCTGAAACAATAAATATTTATGGTGTAAGTCTGGATAACGTACTCGACCTGACTTGTCCCAATCCCGACCGAAGTAGTGACTTTGATCATTTACAAAGATTGCTTCATCGGAGTTCTGCGCATCTTCCGGATAACCCAGGGCGAGAGGTCACCTTCCACGTATTGGTGGATACAATATTTTTCATATAAAATTCATTTGTTCAGATGTGTTTTGTAATACAGGTACAATTTCTGGTTCTGTCTTGCAGAAGAGATTCAAAGGAGAATTCCAAGGAAATCAAAGAATTCAAAAGATTAAAGGTATATTTTAAGGCTTTCAAAGGATTAGAAAGAATTGTATTTTTTATTATTTTTTTTTTATTTTGAAGAATTCAAAAGATTTTATAATGAATTCCAGAGAATTTATAGTGGATTGCATAAAATTCCAAGTGATTCCCAAAGAATTGTGAAGAATTAAAGGTATTTTCGAAGATTAATTTGTGTACTCAGAAATTCATTGCGAAGGCTAAAAAATCAGAAAGCATTCCACAGAATTCGCAGTGAACTCTAAAGTACTCATGCTGAATTCTAAATAACTTAACGTGACTTGAAAATCAATTCCACTATTAGCAATACAATTACTCCAACTCTTTCTAACGTGAGACAGACGATTATACGGCCACACACAAAATAAGTGAAGAACTTTCAACGGGACACATGTATTTCTAGGTATTTTGAGTCGCTAAATCCGAATCTGAGGTCAAAATAGCACTTTTCACAATTAGTTTCCGACATAATCTGAGAAACCTCATTCTTGAATATGTGATGGAAAGCATGGTTTTATTATGGATTCTGAGCCGCTGAATTAGAAAGAAGTCAGGTCAGTAATATGACTGAAAAATTTGAAACATAACTTTAAAACAAAATTGCTTGAGCGGCACTTTTCAGGACTAAATCAAATCAGTGTGCTTACAGGCATTGAATCCAATACGTAAGTCAAATTAGTGTTGATTAGTGTAAATCTCTTTTCAACGTCCAACAGTAGCCCGCCATCATATTTTCATACCATCTTTCTGGATATCGTTGTTCCATCACTTCAATATCTTGATGGAATCTTTCATTTCATTCTTCACTGTGGTCTCTAAAATTTTCAAGGAGGTATTTAACATGAAAATCCATGGAATGGAGCTTCAAGCACAATAAACACTTCAATTTTTTGAAACTATCGATCATTCTGGGAATCTTTTCTCTTCCACTCTGGACTTTCAACGTTTCCAAAGAATTATTTAACAACATTTTCGGAAGGAAGACTTTTGATGGCTCCACTAATGGGTCATTGATGACGTTTCTGGATGCTCTTTCCAGCGACATTCTTTCTAGACAAACTTTTTTTTTGTAATGATTACCACGATCCCGGCTATCCCATGAGCACAAGAAACAACGATACTCCGCATTTTCAGATTGCTGTACCACAAGTATTGAAAGAATTTGAAGTCTTCACAAATTTGCCATTTATGTTGTTCGTACTTGTTTTTTTCGAAGATAATTTTTATATCACTCTAAGCTTCTTCAAGTTTTGTTGAACAAGCTATTGGTATCGATCCATATGCGTTTGTATTGTGCAATGAGACGGCCTTCAAGATTCGTTTAGAAGAGTCTATGAATAACCTCCGCCCTTCGTCTTTCTAAACTTCAGATTTTAATTCGTCCATAAGTCCATTAACATTCGTGCAATAGACTAAAGAGAGTTCTTGATCAAAATGATAGTATTTCTGAAAATGCTGTTTTTTGTTTCGATAAACAATTGACTTCGTTCCTTTTGATAAACCTTTTTTTCGAAGCTAAATCAAGGTATTAAGTGCCATCTTTAGAATCCCAACTCTCGAATCAGGTCATTTAATTCTTTTTGTGTCCACGTCTCTGAATGTCTCGTTTTTGTTTCATATCTTGTGTATTCGTTATCGGTTGTTTCAGATTCAGTCTTTTTCATTTGAGGTTCTATTACCTACAAGACTGTATTATAAGTGAATGATTTTTTGTTGAAGATTCCCCATTTCTTGGCATCGTTCATGCAGAGGTAATAATTTTTTACATTTTGTAGTTTTCTCCAGATTGCCTGTACAGTTAACTTCGAGCTTCCATCATTTCTACTATCTTCGCATTTGTACAACATTGCATGACAAGCGGAACATATAATATATGGAGTGCAGCTCTCATCTCGTTTTGGAAACTTAACATCAAAGTATTTTGCATGCATAACCCAAATTTTTTCAGTAATGTTCTTCTGATATTTCGGAATTTCGTATTTCGTACAAATGTAATAAAATTGTTCCAGATTGTTTACACAAATGTGCGTTTTTTCAATTTCTTTTATTTTTGTAACCCATGGTTATTTCAATCCCCGCACGTCAAGAATCCTGACCCGATCGCAGGCGAGTCCACCGTCTCCGAGGTGATAACCCTCATACCTCTCCAGAGCTAAGTATGAGGGCTTTTCGGCTTTGATGAGGACAATGCCAACTCATCGCCGGACACACTACGCCTTCAATCTTACACCCCAACGTACCCCTGCAAGTGAGCGTGCCTTCGCTGGCTTCGTTATTGACTAGACTGGAAAGTGAATAATTCTACACATGCCTTTTCAGGGCAGTTTTCATCATCTCCAGTACCTAGTACAGCAGCATGTAATAAGGTATGTTTTTCGAATAATGCCTGAGATTTATTCGTTATTATGTTGACCTTAATCGAAAACTAGGTCCCGCGACTCAAAATCCATAAAAATACGACGCTGCCCTACGAATTGCTGCTTGAACGATATTTTTTGGAGGTTATGTTATTAACTTTTTAGTAATTCCACTAAACTAACATCATTTTTGAATTCAGTGGCTTGTAATCCATAAAAAAACTATATTTTCCCATCACATACTCGAAAATAAGTTTTTTGTGGTATGTCGAAAATTAACTGTGGAAATTGCTGTTTTAAACTCAGATTCGGTGTCAGCGAATCAAACTACATAGAAATACATGTGTCTCATTAAAAGTTCTTGACCTTTTTTTGTGTGACTGTGTTATTATTTGATGCCGAATGCAGAATATGAGCTCATAGACGTATTATAATTTTCACTATTTGCATATTTCCGAAATTCCTTCTGCATTCAGAGTGCGAGTCGAGACGCATAAGCTTCTAAAGCCTTCGATGCAGAAACAAACCCATACATTCACCTTCATTGGGTGCTTCACAGTACGCTGGATCAACGGGCGTTTTTTCATAGACCAGTTACGTCTCTTTAGAACCGATCTTAACTATCGTATGCTAAATACCTTCAGACTAAAGGCTACTCAGATATCTATATGACACACCCTCAGCCACTGCCTTGATATAATCCTCATTCTCGTTTTTTAATTCTGCAGTCCCAAGTTTCCCTTTCAGTGAATGCATTGTTCTGCATTGAGCCAGTCTAAGTACCATGTGGACGTTATGGAAAACTGTTTCGTGACGTGCTTCGCTTGCTTCAGTTTCTGCTTTGAACTGCCGTATAGCCTCAGGTCATACCTGTACATGTACAGAAGGTTTCAATGGTGACGAGATCTTTCCTTTTAGCTGTGAGGCACCTATGAATGGTTGGAAGACAGGTTATTGGTCGAAGATTGGATGGATTTCGAGCGTATGGCACCTCAGACAGCATACGAGTATGAATGATACCTTTGAGAATAGAGCGTGGCATTAGATCTGATTGTTCGATCTTTTCAAAAAATCAAACCAACGCAGGATGCAAACTCGTCTGGCATTTGTACCAGGAATTTTGGACCATGTTTGCACCGACGTAGTCTAGCAGTTATAGCTTCAAGTCTCTGCCGTTGGAAGTTCACATTTTCATCTAAAATTGTTGATTTCAATGTTCCGATGTTTTGCGTGTGGATGATTTTAATAACATGGTGTATCAGCATTTTGGTTCTATTTCATCTCTTGTATTGGCTCAATCGATGATATTTGCTCCTTACGTTGCTGCCATCCTTTTCCAACCTGATTTTACATTGTGAATCTCATTCTATTTTTGAGGCAAAGACCGCATATGTGGGCCTAGTTCCATGCCTCAAGATTTCGTCGAGTGCCACGGCTGCACAATACACAAGAAATTGCACCTGTGACGCAGTAAGTTCTGCTTTCAAATGCATAGGCAAAACCTTTTTATCAGGGCGTCCTATCAGTGCCTGCAGATCTCTCTGGATAAATATTTGTGGCAGGAAATGCCTTTGCATTGGATCTACATTTCTAAACTCTAGTATAGCTCGACCGAAATTCCTTTAAAAAAGATGCTGTTTTTCTGGGATTTCGCTGTTCGCATCAACAGGAACGTTAACGTTCGGATGTGGTTTTGTTTGTTCCGGTTCTTGATCTTCATTATCCCTAGTACCTATACCTTCATCTTCGAACATTTGTTCGTTATTCTCACCTTCAAAAGGGAGCTCATCAATAGGAAGATGTAGCTCTACTTCTATCTAGATGTGATTATTTCAACCGCTGAAAGCAATTTGTTCACTGATATTGAGCGTTTCTGGTCTGCTAGATCATAATCTTCCTTTCATAATCATAAAGTTTCTTCATTGTTATAGGGAGATTGTCACTATTCTCTGCTAAAAGATAAAGGCGCATAACATATCTCTTCAAATGATATGTTCATTTTAATCGCCATCTTATTTGCTGAATCTCTGCAGTTGTATCTGGTTGAATCAGGTTATATGCTCCTGGAGGATGTCATGGTACCATAGCATCAGAAGATTGCGCAGAATAATCAACAGCATGATGATGTGTATTGCTTCTCCGGTCGCTGCTTGATCTTGTGGTGCACTTTCCACTAGATGATGTCCCTTAACAAGATTTTTCACCGCCGACTTAACCTGTCATCTTATCTCCATTGCTCAGTCTTCTGGGATAAGCAGATCATTCGTGATGTTCTTTTACTTAGTGATACGATCTCTTACTGAAATTTCCCATATACGAGTATACCTTGTAGCGAACTTCGTCCTAAAATTGTATTCTTTTTTGTATTTAGTCTCAAACTTCGCGTTTTGATAATAGAGACGTATCAATTCTTCTATCATTGTTGTATTACGGTTTATGCTCTTCCACAGTATTTCCGCTGAAATGGTTGCCTGAAAATGGCTCACGCCAGCTGAAGTTTCCTCAGGAGGAACACTTGATGTTCCACTGTTTGCCGTCTATCGCAGACGTTCTTGCTGGCCAGATTGTTGATCAATGAGATCTGCCTGACCATCACGGAGCTCACCCTTACTACCGTTTCGCATGCTGTGGACCCCAGCGTTGGCTCTCGGGGTGCCCCGGCGATTTTCGGGAAGAGACCATCGTTTTAATATATTTTGAAAACTTCCCAATTTTTTTGGGTTTTGATGCTTCTCTTCGTCCCATTCCTCTTCGTTCTCTGCTCAACTGACATGAGAAACCCTGTCAGTAGCAACACTACCGCCAACCTAGTCGTCAAAGACATGAGAGGAAAGCTCACGCCCTATCGCGACACCAACGCGAAAACACCTTCGAAACGTTCTTATACATGTTGTACTCAAACTTGATCTTTTTGATGTATATTTTTAGAATGTTTTTCCTTGATTCTGCCCTAGGGTCAAACATGGTACAAAAAACCATTCTGAAATTTCAAATACAAAACTGTACTCTGCATACATTAATTTTGAAAATTCAAAATATTATTACTTTTATAGATATTCCTGAATTCTATTGGAATATGATACACATTGATTTTTATTTAAAAAATTCTTGTAAAAAATTGGCCATTTTTTAAATTTGACGACATTTTTGTACCATGTTTGACCCTACGGAATAGATTTCAGGAATTAAATTATGAGAATATCTCTATGAGTTAGTAAAATACTATGAAGTTTTGCCTTTCAAATAATAGCAAAAACTTTTAAAAATGTTAACAAACGGTTGCACAGATTCGGCTTTAACTTTTTGGACCAGTTGGAGAAACACACATTTCTTCTATCGTTTTTCATGAACGAAGTTTAGTATATCAGTATAGCATACCGTAGGTCAATATGATAGTCATAAAATGCACGAAAGGTAAGTGCGTAAATTCATGAACGTAGCCATTGTGAGCGGATGTGAAAGTAAAAGCTTCAGGCACATGTATATGGTGTATATTGAAAAGCGGTTAATGTATCGTGGATCTATATTTTGGTGCACTAATATAGGTCCACTAGGACTATAATTTCAGGCAAGTTTCAACCCGATTACAAAAAAAAATATTCACGTGTGATATAGGGTGGGTTGTATTTATACTTGGTAGACATTTTTTTAGAATTCATTTGCCATTCCCCCAGTTTTGGTCAAATACCCAAAAAAATGATCCACAAATTTAAGTGAATTTGGTTCATACTGACCCGTGCCTCAAAGACACTGGAGTTTTCCAATGATTCGACATAGAAAAAAGCAGCATTTTGTTAAGCTACGATTAAAAAGGGTGATACAGTATTTTTGTAAGTAATTTTCATTCGCTTAAACAGATCATAATTCTTTAAATATGTGGCTTTTTTCAGGTGAATCGCGAAATGAATAATTTTTCTTGACTTTATGAGCATTTTCATCAATAATGACAGCAAAATAATTCTTTCGGATAATTTCACAATTATTAAAGTAATACCTATTTTTTCAAGCGTAAATTTTTTGCTCCTTTTTCTAGGTGAATGACATTTACTTGAACAAATAGGTATTAAATGAATAATTCTAGAATTATTGGAACGAAATATTTTACAGTCATTGCTTATAAAACTCTTAACGGCTAGGAAATATCAATTTTTTGTTTCCTTGAAAGAAACTGGGGGTTGAGGAAAGAAATTTTAAAAGTTAAAGGGCAACCGTAGCGAGAACACTTGATGTATTCAATCCTATTTAGAAGAAATGGTTTCATACCCCCCAAAATGAAAGTTTAGTAGTCCAATGGTGAAGTTGGTTGGTTTATTTGTTGGCCGAAAAATAAAAAAAATAAACGTTTAGAAATATAAAAACTTAGCAACCTACCAGAGACTCAACCGGACAGGTCTAAATTAGTTGATAATATATTTTTACATCCTCCAAGGATCAGATCTTAGTGGTTCTAGATATGTAGAAGTTGATTTATTTGTTTGCTGTAGAAATTATGTAATGAATAGCGTATGAAAGATTATTGAGAATAATATTTTATAATTCTGTGTACAAGCGAAAACGTTTATTGTCAAATACGGATTACAGTTACGCGGTTTCAATATTTTTTTTTGTATATCCTCATAAAGTTTTTAAATAGAAGTTTCTACTATAAGTTTTGAAAATTCTGACCTCCCTACAAAAGTTTGAATAAGTCAGTAAAAAAAAAGGGTGAGGTAAATACATTACCGACCGCGAAGCGCGAGGTCCGCTGAATTCAAATTTGACCTTCATTTCTTGACATTACGTCAACATTTTGAGATATTCGAAATAGTATATTATGCTAAAAGTGCGAAAACTAGACAGTTTCATAAAAGGATGAAGTTTGTTATACAAACCAGAGGCGAATCGAAGGAGTATTGTAGGCAAATCAGAAATAAGCCGAAGTCGAGCTCAAAACGACCCGAAACGAGCCGAGGGCAAGAACTCTGAAAATTTGAGATTTTCGAAGATTTTCAGAAGAAGTCAAGAAATCTGCGAAAATATTCGGTAATTTATTATAATTCATCGAAAATTCTTATTCTACCTCATAGAAGTTTGAAAATAAGGTTTTTGAAAGAGGTTCTGTGTGTGTGTGTGTGTGTGTGTGTGTATGTGAGTGTCAACATTACTCTTTTTATGATAACTCGAAAACAAGTAGAACTGAGCTCATATAGTTTGAAGGGATCGTAGTCCTCAATAATATATATTATTTATTAAGTGTAGAGCAGGATCGGATGAGAATAAATTTTTATTCTATTTTATATTTTTCTCAAAAACAGTTTTAGATGTGAATTTTTTTGCAACTTTGATTTTATTAAGGAAAAAAAATTAATTCGTAGTTTTTAATGAAATACATCTTCTTTTAACAAAAAAGTTTGAGTTCCATTTATCAAAAATCATGAGAACGACAAAACATCAATTTGAAATTTTAGAAATGTTAAGAATTTTCATCACAGTATTGGCACTAATACCAGGCTCTGTAACATGGATTTTTTTTATGCATGGTGGAGTTTAGTTGATATAATTCAGTAGAATGTTCATAGCTATCTCCATACAAAAATTTTCGTCTTAAAGAGTTTTTGAAATTTTTAATTCTTTATTTATAAGAACAATACTTTTGAATGTTAGGAATATAGCATCATAATAAGTATCAAATTTGTTCATTTTTATTGCGGCAACATGAATCGATTGATGTACATAAAGGCACTCTATGCCCAAATGAAGTTATGATATGTACAGATTTTAAAATTTCTCTAACGTTTGTGAATCAAAGGTGAAACCATTGACAAACTGTAATTTGATATTTGTGAATGCCTTTTTGTTAAAGCTCTTTCGGATTTAACAAATATATTCCCATCAAGCGTCTCGCGCTCCGCAATCGATTACAGTTTGTCCAAAACGCGAAATTTTCTATACTAAGTTCGAAATCTATCATATTAAATGTATGTTATACTTACTCCTCTACCACCATTTAGAAATACTTACTTAGATATTGAAGAAGAGAGTACAAATCTTATTCTTTCTCACTATTTTGATCTCCATTCCTCGTTTCAAATTACTCTTTATTCTCAGTAATTCATAGCTAAAACCATAATTATTGGGGGTAGAAGACTGGCTAACGAACTCGACCTGTTTTTTTGTACCACAAAACGGTGTGCAAAAGGAAATTTGAATTAGAAAATTCCTCCGAAAGTTATCGCGTCGTCAGACTACAGACAGACAGACACATCAACAGACCGCAAGACAGGCCGAAAGTCTGACAGACATTATCGTAAGAACTATTTTCTTTGTACCAGGAGGTCTAAAGACGTTGATAATTCACAAAAACTGGATAAGTTCAAATTCACATGAATCTCGTACTTTTCATCATAAACGATGAGAATGTGAAAATCTGTTCAAAATCCATTCAAAAAGCCTGTTGATAATCTGTTCAATCTGATTAGATCTTGAACAGATTTTGTATCGCACTACTTCAGAGCTCCTGGTTATCGGCAACTACGCCATGCTTCCTAGTCCTATTTTGGCTCATCTGGCGGTTCCTATCTGCTTCTTTTGAGGGGCTGCCTCCCAAAGCGCTGCGCATCTTGCTGTTAAAGATGACTGTAGCCCTGGCAACAATAACACCTGGTGGTCTGCACCTTCTTCCTCACCCTGCAGGACACCCACCCACCTTGAGGTGTCCTGTCCGGATCAGTCTTGCAGCCAGCTTTTCCTTTTGTTCCACGTGGGCCTTCAGACTTCCTCTGCAGGCCTTCTTCGTAAAGTTAAATTTTATCTGTCCTGCCGTATTCTCACCGAAGTGTTTTCTTACAGCTTCTCTTACCTTCTCTTCCCATGTCATCATATCCGGTCATATCGATGTCCAAAATTAAACCTCGATGCTGAAAATGAGCTCGCTCACGTTCCCCAGCAGCAGTAGTTCTAAATACGGCAGTCAAAATTCAGCAGTTTTGAGCTACGGCAGTTTCAAACTGCTGAAGTTTGGAAATGTGGGAGTTTCAAACTGCGGGAGTTCCTAAAAGAAAAACTAGCTCATTTTGCTTCCTAGGGGTGCATTAATTCTAAATAATTAACTTGATCGTATACCACCGAATTCGCCTGATTTGGCTCCCTGCGACTTTTTTCTATTCGGTAGACTCAAGAAACCGCTCCGCGGAACGTGTTACAGCACCCGGAATGAGGTCATGGAAAAATCGGAGATAGCTTTGATGGCTATACCGCAAACCAATTATAAAAAATATTTCGAGGATTGGATCAAGCGCTGGCATAGGTGCGTTGCAGTCGATGGGGAGTACTTTGAAGGGGACAATAACGATTATGATGAATAAACTTGTATTTTTGATTTTTAAAATAAAGTCCTAAACTTTTTGATCAAGATGGTACATTAAAAAATAGTAAAAGTGTACATTTTTTCATGAACATTGTTTGAAAAATTGACATGTTTTGTCAATTTGCGAATTATCGAAGCAATGAATAATAAGAAAGACTTTCTCGGATCAATCCCTAAAAAATTGAGCTGATTAATTGAAAAACATCCAATTAAATTAGGTGTTTGTAATGCTAGAGGTGTAAATGTTCTTGAGGAAAACTAATTACGGACATCAATGCGGATAAGAAAGCTAGATATTTTGTATATACCGAAAACAAAGGAGAAGGAATGTCAAGTGAAAACCATAGAGAACGGACTCGAACTTTGGTCAGGAGTAGGTAATAAATCATATCGCACCCAAAGAATTGGTATGGTTATCAATGAGAGTGCAAAACAACATGTCAAAAAGTATGAATGTGTATCACCTAGATTACTATGGTTTAGAATAAAAGTGACATTCAGAAGACTATCTAGCATAGCGTGCTACGCTCCAGTTGATGGTGACAAGGGAGATGTGAGAGATACCTTCTGGGACTTGTTAAATGATATACTAGGGACCTGCGATCCTGGCGAAAGAATAATTATACTTAGAGATATGAATGGCTGAGTTGGTGTGCAGCGCGAACCTACCGACAGGGAACTGTGCCATTTCGGAACCCCAAAAACGAACAGTAACGAAGATAAATTGATGAGCTTATGCTTAGGAAAAGGCTTGTTTATTATGAACACTTGGTTCAGGCACAAAATGATTTACATGTATGCTTGGCGCAGAGCCGCAAATCACAGTATGGTTGACTTTGTTGTAGCGGATGAGATACTGAGAAGGCTTGTAAGGGATACGAAGGTTATGAGAGGCTCCCAGTGCGGAACGGATCACTACCTGTTAGTCAGAAAAATGAGTCTAGGCCGAGGGTGGAGGAGAAAAATAATTGATAATGAGTCGAAGCAGACGCGAGTGAGCATATAGAATTTGCAGAGACCAGAAGTACAATTGGTATATCGTGAAAAGTTGAATTAATATTTAGAACAACATGTAGAAGTCTGGAAGACTGAATTGAACAATAAAAATGTAGAGGGTGCATGGATAACACTACGGGATAGCATCGTCAAGAGTGCATCTGAAGCGTGCGTTACTGCGGCTGTAGCAAGAATGGCTGAGGATGCTTGGTGAAATGACGAAATCCGCGTGGCAAATGCGAAATGACTTTAAAGGAAATAAGTCATTATTTTGGAAATGGGTTATATGGATAAGGAAAGGGAGTTCTAGCACTGCGATAATCGGAATCAAGAATGCTCGTGCTGAAATCGTATGAGATTCGGACAAAGTGAAAGACTGTATGAGAGATTTTGTATGGAGGTCAAGCTATGCAGCATAACAACTTTCTTATTGGAGAGATTACGTTAGACAATCACGTTGTAGTTAGCGGAAGAAGAATCAATGTTGACGACATTATATCCTTCATTAAGAAACTAATGAATGGCAAAGCTGCTGGTATGGATGGCATCACCGCTGAAATGTTCAAGAGTGATGGCGGATATTTGTTTTTGTGGTTGAGCGAATTTATGAATATGTGAAGTTCCATGATGAAGTTCATGGTGAAGTTCTAAATGATTGGAAAGAGGCGATTATCGTCCCAATCTTCAAGGGAAAGGGTGATAAGGGCGACTGTGCAAATGAAAGAGCGATTAGCCGACTAAGTACCGTGGGCAAAATATTTACCAGAATACTGATTGAGAAGGTCATCGGAATAACTAAAGAAAGAACCTGTGAGTTTCAATGTAGGTTTATGCCACAAAGATCATTTGCGGATCAGATATTTAGCTTGAGACAGATCATAGAAAATAGTGTGAGAGTAAACAAAAGAGTCATCAGTGCATCTGTCGATCTTGAAAAACCTTTCGATAAGGTGAGTAGATCTAAACTTTGGGAAGTCTTGAAAGAACATGGAGTGAATGGTTGGCTTGTGAGAGCAATGAAAGAAATATACAGTGGTAGTCAAGCGATTGTAAGAGTGGATTGACAATTAAGTGGTTTAGTTTGATATAAAGCAAGGCGTTAGGGAAGGCTGCGTTATGTCTAAAAATGGCCCTCGTAGATGAAGAAGGTGATGATCTCGGGACAGTGAAAATACGTGGACTGGCGTTTGCAGATGTTGAAATTGTTACAGCGGAACCAACCGACGATTTGCAGGAAATCATAAGCAGACTGGATACTAGAATGAAGAGTGTGGATCTTAAGATGAACGCAAACAAAACGAAAATTATCGTTCTTAAAAGAAGGGTCTAGGAAACAGGATGCAACATTGCCTGAAACGAAGAGAGGATAGAACAACTTGATGAGTTCGTGTATCTTGGAAGCTTATTTACTGCTGACGGGAAGATTGTTGCAGAGATATCCAGACGTATGAACGAGGGTGAATAGATTATGGGAATTGTACAAGCTATTACTAGAAGCAGAAATGTAACGAATAAAGCTCAAATTGCAATGTATAACTCTGTGCTTACACCCACAGTGTTGTATACTAGCGAGACCTGGACGTATCCATAAAATAGTAGGAGCAAAGTGAACGTGGTTGGAATGCAGTTCCTGCGGAATATGTGCGGTGAAACGCTAATGGACAAAGTCAGTAATGAGTGGGTTTTCGAACAATGTGGTGTAGAAGAAAGATCGTTTGACAAGAGTGAAAGAAATTTGCTGAGATGGTTTGGTCATGTTGAGAGGATGAGTGAAGAACGTTTAACGGATCAAGTATATTTAGGTAAAGTGAGTGGTAGCGTACTCAGATGAAGACCGAAGAGAGAATGATTGGAGTGTGTGTACGAGACCTTTCCGTTATTATAATGGCTTAGCGCAGCTCCTCACCAGGGTTAATTGCTAGAGAGATTGATCAAGCGACTAGTGTCGGATCGATGTTGTGAGATTGATCTAAAATCTATTCCGACTCCTCCACAATATCCCGTACCCGAATTTACGATAAAAGTTCCTTAATTCCCAGTAGTAAAACGAGACCAGAGCCAAACGAGTTACGCTGACCTCGCGAGGGACTCAAAACAAGATCATCTTTCGTAAAAAAGTACATTTTTTCTGTTCAGTATGAGAGGAAAATTGAAAAGTAAAAAATCTCAATTATGGCTACTTTTTGGCCAGATAAAAAAAGTTTCAGCGGCAATTTTTCATGCAATTTATTCCGAAGAATACGGAAATGAAAGATTTTTTCGTTTCACGTATACTTGTACTATAAAATCGTTGATTTTTTCTAAGATTGTAATAATTTTGTGTGATAAATAACTAAAGCCCCGGCAGAAATTGCGTTGGGTCGACAAAAATCTATCTTGGTGAATCTTATTCGTTCAACCTATGAGCATTTGTTTTTTCTATAACATACGAGGGTCATTCAATAAATACTTAGCCTACAAAACAAAAACGGAAATTTTGGAAAAGTGGCAATTTATGTTTCCACATAACCTCCTTTAAACTCAATACACTTGGCCCAGCGATGCTCCAACTTTTTCAACCCGTCCAAAAAATACGTTTCCTCAAGGTCTGCAAAATAGGCCTCCGTGGCGGCGATGACCTCCTCATTCAACCCAAATCTATTCTCGGCGAGTGACTTTTCCAGGTTTGAAAACAAAAAAAAAGTCACAGGGGGCCAAAGCTGGAAAATACGGTGGATGGGGCAGCAATAATGAATAAATGGATTCTTTTACATTTTTTGCAATTTTGCGTTGCAGAAAATGATCGCAGTTTCGATTGATTAAATATTTGGTATGCCTATATTTTCTTCATACATGCTCAGTAACATATATTAAATCTTTGAAGCAGACAGACGGCAAACTTGCGATAGCTGTTTGAAAACAGCTAAGCGTCAAGTTTTTCACATTTTTTTGCAACTCTTAATTCATTGTGGAAACGTAAGGAATTTTATGATGAATCACATGTGTCTAAGAGCACTTTCTAGCAAGAGAAAAATTTTCAGTAAGCGTAGATATTGAACTTGAATTCAACAGTTTCATGCGCGGCACCGACTTAAATTGACTTCTTCTTCGGCGCAGTATAAGATGTTCTATTGACTTTCGATTTAATTTTTCATCTTGAGGTTCAGAAGGCAAAACAATGCTTCTATTTTTAGTTTCATGCGCATCTTGTATCAACTTTGGACGATGTTCGAAAATCCAATTTTAAATTTCAGAAAAAAAGAAAAATTGCATTTCTAGCAATTGACTTTCCAAATTGATATATTATGAGTTTGATGGGAAAATTACATCTATTTTAGAGAAAATGAAGGAGAGATTAATTTTTTCGCGCAACAGGAAAGAAGTGAGGTTATGTGCGTTTGATATTTTGTAAAATTGAGAATGGAAAACCAGTAAAGGAGTGAGAACTACATTTTTGTACAGTGCCCAGATTGCCCGAGTGGAAATGACGGACATTTCTAAAAAAAAAGGATCGGTAAGTTGGATTTGAAGAAAGGGCTGAAAGGGTTGGAATAAAAGTTCCGAATATGAATAAAAATGAGATATCACATTCTGAAAAGATTAAAGTATATTATTGTAGTTAGTAGGGCATTAAAATAAATGTAGAGGCTAGGAATATCTTTTGGTAAAACGTCTTTATTATATAAGTGTCGGATGGTTACTAAACGCAACTCTGTAATGTACATGGTGTCGGGTCCCAAAATGCCTACACCCCCTCT
>JAUMHM010111421.1:0-21380 GCA_032362435.1 Melikaiella ostensackeni | reverse complement strand
CTGACAATTGTAGAAACATTATGAAATTTTAATTGATAATCTCCTTAACAAAAGGTAATGTCTTTTTAAAACCGTTTATTAGTTAAACAAAATGTTTTTTGTCTTGTAAGCCCGCCAAAATTTTTATATTTTTTTGAAGTTTTTTTTATAGGTATTAGTTTACTGGACATTTAATATAACTCAATCGGAAAGTAAAACTAAGAACGATATAAAATTCTATTTTTAGTTATTTGTTCTCAATATTAAAACTATATCAAATATACTATATTCAATTGCTTACACGCACTCGGGAAAAAAAGGCCTATCAGAATTTGAAGAGGATCTACATTGTAAACTCAGCGTCTTCGCCTATTAATTCAATTTGTTTAAAACTCTTTGTGAAAACACACTTTCTTAAGAAAGACTTTAAAAATGGAACTGTTGTTCTAAAGCAGATTTCCTATAAATGTTGTGAAATCAATTCAGAATTGTTCAAGTTTCTCTCAAATTTGATTTTCTGCTCCAAAATTGTTGTGACATCTACTAAAAATTTGTTTTGTATTTATTTGAAAGCACCTAGGGCTGAATAGCCCTTTGAGGAACATATACATGCATAATATGAGTACTTGCAAGATCTGATCTTTGGTAATACAATTAACAAAATGTATCAATATTCAATAATAATAACAATACTTGAATGTTAGACAATAATTGCAATTGAATTCAAATTATGTGCAGTTGATGAATAATCGACGACTTCCAATAGATGATTTCTAAGGTTCGGTTATGAACTTCTGTTAAATGGTTGTAAAAAGCTTGTTTGAATCGAAATAGTGAAGAGTCGAGCACCTCTAACAATAAAAGGTCTTTGTAGTTTACATGTGCGATGCGTATTTAACATTCTGAGCTTAGCGTCGTTCTCAATTGATGTGATGTTCCATATTATTTGTAAAATTTACGATTAATTTTGTTGCTAAATAGAATTGAATAATAATATTCACATGTTGTCAATTTCTTTAGTTAATACTTACTGGCAAAACATTAATTAAATTTTCTAGTCATAATTTCTGTTTCGACAAAATAATAATGAAAATAAAATAACGACTGCAGATAAATTTAGTTTTCAATTGGAGTTATATACCTTTCTTGAAGAAAGTTGGAGTATTTTGAAGAACTTAATTATTAATCTTTTGCATACGTATTAGATATTTGCATTTTTCGAAACAATCACATGGTTTTTTTTTACTCGAGATTCTTAAGGTTAGTGGCAATTTAATGTATTTATATGAGAAAATGTTATAGAAATTTTAATTCTTCATTAGTTTACGTCATCTAGATTATGTTGCCAAATGTCCCGACACGTTGATTTTCCCGAACTTGTCACAACGACATTTAAAGACATTGACGTTTGTCATTGATCATCGTGAAAGCATTTCATTTTGAACCACTAGAAGTTCATTTTTCACAGCGAACTAAGATGGAGTTCAAAAGAACTTGTCAAAAAATGAACTAGAACAGAATTAAAACTCTAGCTTTTTCTGTGTGCATAATGTTCTACTTTCTAAACGTTACAACTAAAACGTGGTATCTTCTTGACATAAACATGAGTTGGGACAACATATAATTGCGTTGTACTGTTATCTTATAGAGATAATAAAGAGGTAAATAATAAATATAATGCGTTATGTGTTGTTGACTCTCGCTTACGATTAACGTAAAATTTGATGCAACTTTAATTTATATACTATTTGATCATTGTCTGAAAAATCAAGTCCCACGTTTCTCTTTCATTAGAGAAGATTATTGTCTATGAAACAATTTGAAACATTAAAAAATGTTTTATTACAATTTTTTTTTGTTCGAACGCTTTTTCTTACCGCTTCTCATCAAATTTTTAAAGAGTTATAAATACTTTTGTACTCCATTAAAGACCATAGGCTGGTCAATGGACAAAGCAGGAAAGTTATTATTAGAATAAGAAGATTAGACCAAAAGAAGGTAATTCCTGAAAAAAATCTGATTCTTCCGAGGATATTTTCATTGTTTAAACAATTCGTATAAATGTAGGCTGGAGGAAATGGCGCAATTAGTTTGTTTGTAACTCACTTATTTAAGAAAATTGTTTACAGAATGTTTGTTTTGCGATTGAAATATCAAATTTTTTTGTACGGAAAATCATTTTTGGATCAAATGCTGTCATCCCAATAATAACTTCTTTGTTATTTATATTGATCTGCCCGTGGTCCTACGAATTTTTTCAACAGGAAATGTAGTCGTTGTGAACAAAATATTCCCAATCCCAAACGTAGCGCTCACACGTGCAAATATTGAACTCGGCGATTTCTTCAAAATATTCATTCGATCTTGTTAGGAAACGAGGCCTCTATACCATACTGCTCCTCGTCGCGTTTGTTCGCTGTACACCTCGGTCTTATGCTTATACATAGGGCTTGGAGCTGTACAGCGACCAAATGCGACAGAGAGCAGTACACCGAAAAAATGCAACGTGGCGCTGTACACCATCTGAATGCGTCATGGAGCAGTATGGAAAGGAGGCGTCGAAATAACCTTAGCATCCAATATGGGTTCTCGAAAGCAGAGTAGACTGAACAACATGATAAAATAATAGATCTCGATTCATTTCGAGCAACTTGTACTATGTGGTAATCTAAAGACGAATTGCCAACCACAGGAGATTATAATTCATATAAAGAACATGCTAAAGCTGATGCGGCAGAACTCTTAAACCGTTACGAATTATACGAAGGAAGGCGACCGCCAAATTACAATCCACCGAATTAGCAAGGAATCAAAATTTTTCTATGGAGAATAGCATGCGGAAATTTACTCGGTCACTTGTCTTTCAAAAAAATACACATTAAATTGAAGATTAAATTCCACTCAATATCATATTTGTTTAGTTCAATTTCTGAGATCAAAATTCAATCAAATGTAATCCTTCGATTGAGCTCATATTTGGCATAAATAGTTATTGTTGTACCTACTACGTTATAAGCATTGAGCATATAAACTTGAAAAAAATTCGGACATAGCCTAGTATCCACCTCCAAGAGAATCTATCTTTCGAAGATCAAATCATCCATGGAGTCAACAAGGCAATTGGATCACTGGGGTTTTTCACAAGGAACGCCTCCAAATTCCATGATCTGCTCACACTATAAGTTTTGTGCTACATACATTATACGCAATGATGGGCTATCTTAGTTGAATCTATTTGTTACGTCGTAACAATTAACTTTCATAATTTTTAATAATAATCTATTTTATTTTGCGTCTGAGCAACTAAGTCAATATTGAACCGTCTTTACTTTCATATTCTTCAATTTCACTGCGTCAGGTTTACTATTTTATAACTCCGTAAACCGCATAGACAACTTCCGATCATACTTAAGTACCTTTTTAAGCAGATGTTCGAAATTGTCAGCATCTTTCGAACTGTTTCTATATTTTCACTTTTATAACTCTAATCCTCCACTAGGTTAGCAAGCTTGTTTCTGATTTGGAGTTTTATGCTTTATTGCTCAAGCGTGCTTCTATCACGCTTATAAAGGAATTAGGCTCCGACCTTCCCTAAGATCAAAATACCCCCCGATAACACTTCAACTTTACTAAAGAGACAGATAGTTCTTATCTTCCGAACGGTACACATCACAAAAATGAGCGCGAACTTCTCCATTCTATTTGCATAATCAGAATAAATAATATATATATTAGAAGAAGAGTTTCATTCATTTTAAGAATAGAAATTTCATTCTCTCAATTACAAACTTCCTCACAAACATTTTTGGACCTTCGAGTCGCGGATGTTCTAACGGGCGCGTTTCATAATCGCAAAATTCCATGTAAAACATTGACTTTCATCGACTTCGAGTAAATTCAAACTGTATAGTGATTTTGAGAGTCAATATCAACGTCAGTGCAGTACCAAAAGTGATAATCACGTTTCATAAGTGACATTATTTTACTCAACTGACTACCAGTGATATTCACATGTGAAAATAGACATCTGAGAAAAGTTTCAATCTTTACTTTCAAAACTCATTACTTCAATGATGAGCACTGGACAATAGTCGAAATTGCAAAGCAAGTCAGCAACAAGGACAAAAGTTCGTGTTTAAAGCTCTCGTTCCTTTAACCACTGTCGTCGAGCACGTCAACATTCTAATAGGCGTCACTACTGCAAGGAAGATATTTTTCTAAAAACATTTCAAAATCCAGAATAAATTGCAATACAATTTTATTTCAACGGCATCTGGACAAAAGCAGTTTATACTACGACTGGAGTCATCGTGAGTCTGCTCAATGGTCCAAAGTTAATTTCAATTCAAAGAATTATTTCAACTTTGAGAAGCAACACATTTTAAACAATTTATTCCAATGGCATCTGGACAATAGCAGCCCGTACGAGACTGGAGTCATCGCGGATCTGCTCATCATTTCCAAAACAATTTCAATTCAAGGAATCATTTCGACCTCATTCCAATGGTATCTGAGCAATAGCAGCATACAAGTATACTTCAGCTAAAATCATCGCGAGTCTGCTTATCTTTCCAAGTAAGTCAAGAGAGTTCCAATCTCATTTCAAAATATCGTCATTTCCTCTTCTAAGTTATGCTAAAATCTCAATACAGAAACATTTCAATCACTTTTCAAGTAAGTTGGAATCCCGCGACTAAAATCATGACTAAAACTAAGCTATCAAAATTAAAAAAGCTTCGGGCTTCAGTGAAACGTCAGGAAACTCAGTTTAAAAATCTTCTTGAAAATCTTGAAGATGACACAGATTTAGAAGCAATTGATTCAGAAGGCAGGTTTAATAAAAACTTTTTTTTTTTGGGACAAATTCAATGTAATCCAAGATAAAATCGATGATTTAGCCGTAACTGAAGACGAAATGCGAAAAATGAGTCAGAAATGATACAATTCGAAAATCGTTTTTACGCGATCAGTAGACTTGATAAAAAACATCTTAATAAACTTTCAACAAGTTCCACATCTTCCACATCACAGTACAGTACGTCATTTTTACTCTCGTCGTGTTTTGAACTTCCCAAGCTTCAAACTCCTACATTTGCCGGTTCTTATGACACTTGGCTCACCTTTTACGATTTATTGAAGCCAATGTGTCATGACAATCCAGCAAATCCAGATCTACATAAATTTTATTATCTAAAGGCGTGTTTGACGTGTGTAGCAAGGGAAGTAATCGGTTTTCTCACAACTGAAAGGAAAAACCATGCAGTAGTGTGGGAACTTATAAAAAAACGATATGACAATGAAAAATTCATTGTCGAAAATCATTTTGAATCCCTATTCGAATCTCTGCGCGTGTCAAAAGAATTTTCAACGCGTAAGCTTCTCGACAACGTGCAAAAGTAAGTCAGGGCTATCAAAGCACTCGCCGACGAAGAAAGATTGTGGCCACTCTCCTTGTTTATTTTATTAAAGACAAACTGAATACTTATATTGAAGAAAAATGGGGAGGAAAAATTGAAGATTCAAACATTCCTTCGTTAGAGGACGTGATTTCATTTCTTGAGCAACGCGCAATCATTGACTCATCCCATTTCAGTCAAAAACAGGGTTCAGGTCAAAAAAGCGATTCAAATAAATCAAACTCAAGGTCTCATTTCAATTCCAAACAATCACAATACTGCATGAAAACCTTGATTGATTCCAAAGATCCTCCTACAAAACAGGCATGTTCAATTTGTGGAGAAAATCATATGCCACAGGCATGTCCTTCTTTCAAAAAATGTCGCCTCGTGATAGGTACAACTAAATTAAAAAGACTTCTCTTTGCTACAATTTTTTAAATGGTCATCATCGTTTCCTTTATTGTCGAGTGAATACTTGCAAAAAATGTTAAAAAAGACATCACACTCTTCTCAATTTTAAGCGGTAAAATAAAGAAAATTCAATTAATTCATTAATTTCTGAGCCTTCTACTCAGCAACTTTTAAGCTGTCAAACTCAATTCACCTCTCAGGTCATTTTAGGCACCGCGATGGTTGACATTCTCAGCAGCGAAGGTAAGTTTCAATCTTGCCACATTCTCTTGGATTCTTGGTCTCAGTGCAATTCCACCACTGAAAAATGTGCTGAATCCCTAGGACTGCGAAAAAAGTGTGTAGACATTAAGCTCAAGGGTGCACAACATCTTAGTTCCAAGGTGAAAAGTAGCACCGTCGCAAAAATCAAATCGATGTATACATACGCTGAAATCAATTTATCCTGTTTGATCTTCAAGGAAATTTCAGATCGAATGCCCTGTTTATCCCTCGATGAAAATTAATTTAAAATCTCTCAAGGTGTCATTCTAGCTGATCCCGAATTTTACAAACCACCTGACATCGACCTTCTGATAAGGGCAGAATTCTTTCATCAACCTTTACGTTCAGGTCAATTTCAAATTAAAGGGCAATCAGCAGTGTATCAAGAGACTCTACTCGGTTGAATTATTGCTGGTCGTATTCCAAAGCCCCGTTTTCCAAAATCACCATCTAAGGTCACCTGTCATTTGATTAAATCTCGGGGGGTGCCTATTGTCTGGAAATTAGGAGCAGACTCCACCTCAACTGTTCAGATGAGCGGAGCATTAGCTTGCGGAGCACATTTTGAAAAAAAATTTCAAAGATCCCAGACAGGTCGTTATTGCGTAAACCTTTCTTTCAATGAGAAAGAAAATTCCTCTGGAAATTCTAGAAGTACAGCCTTTAAACACTTTTATTCCCTTGAGCGAAAATTCGAGAAGAATCCCTTTCTCAAAGAACAATATCCATAATATCTTCACAGATATCTCTAAGATTTACACATGATTCAGGTTCCAGATCATGAACCGATCGATCACGGTTTCTACCTTCCACATCACGCAGTGGTAAAAACGTCTAGTCTCACCACAAAAGTTAGACTCGTATTTGACGGCTCTGCTAAAGCATCTTCTGATATCGCCTTGACTGACTCTTTAATGGTTGGTTCAACCATACTGGAAGATCTATTTTCAATAATTACCCGCTTTCGGTGATTTGGTTAGCCTCTTACTGCTAACATCGAGCAAATGTATAGGCAGGTATGAGTATCGCAAAAAGATAGTCTTTTTCAAAAGATCTTGTGGCGTGATTCGCCTCAAGAGCCAATAAAAATTTACAGCTTAAATACAGTGACTTTTGGAACAGCTTGCGCTCCCTTTCTCGCGATTCGTACCCTCCATCAGTAAGCCGAGGACGAACGTGAATCCTTTCCAATTTCATCCGCAGTTTTGAAACGAGATTTCTATGTAGATGACTTTCTCACAGGTACACAAACTTCTGACGAAGCTATTAACCTTCGAAATGATTTAATCAATCTCCTCCAGAGAGGCGGTTTCAATCTGCGAAAATGGGGATCAAACGATCCTGAATTAACAAAAAACTTTTTTAGCGAAAATTCGAAGACATTCATATTCTTAGACCCTACTGACAGTGTAGAGGCTTGAGGGATCCATTGGGATGCTGCAAGTGATTTTATTTTTTACTCAGTAAATTTTCCTAATTCAAAACAACTTGCCACAGAGCGCTCCATTTTATCGTAAATTTCAAAGTTTTCCGACCCATTAGGTCTAGTCAGTCCAGTCGTCGTTTTAGCAAAAATTTTGATCCAACAACTTCGGAAAATTCAACTCACGTGGGACAGTCCTGTACCTCAAGACATTCAAGAACAATTTTAGCTTCTCAATGAGGTAAAATTTAATTGCTTTATTTCAACTTCAGACACAATTGAAATCCAATTGCATGGATTGTGCGATGCCAGTGAAAGGGCATACAAGTCCTGTCTTTACTTGAGATCTACTGATAAGCAGGGCAGTCATCGTAGTGCTCTGATTTATTCCAAATCTCGAGTTACTCCTTCAAAAGCGACCTGCCTACCTCGACTTGAATTATGCGCAGCCAATCTTACAGTCGAATTGTACACTGTGACGTTTAAGGCTTTTCCATTTGAAATCGTCAAAGTCAATTTCTGGTCTGACTCCATCATTGTTCTTAATTGGATTAACGTGACATCTTATATCTTAAAAACTTTTGTTGCAAACAGAGTTGCTGAAATTCAAGCAGCAATTCAGCCTCAAGATTGGCGTCACGTGTCCACTTCAAACAACCCTGCTGATATGACTTCGCGAGGACAAGGTCCTCGAAAATTCTTAGCAAACACTCTTTGGTCACAGGGTCCCCATTGGTTAAATCATGATTCCAATACCTGGCCTCAATTATCCACCCATGAAAAAGAAATTCCGGAAACTTAGACTCCCTCAACTTTTTCACTACTAATTTCTCTTGAAGAATATCAAGAGGAGAATAAAATCCCCAGAAGATTTAGCAACTCTAAAGAGCTAGCGTTCGTTTTAGCCCACTGTCTTAGATTCATTCATAATTTAAAAATCGAAGACAGAACTCTCGAAAAAATTGCAGAAATTTGCACAGAAGGATATAACCTCGCCTTTCAAAAGGTAATTGAAATGACGAGAGTAGAAGTCTTTCCAAAGGAACTGCATTCATTATGTCACAAATTACCTGTCAATTCCAAAAGCAGACTTCTACATTTAAACCCTTTTCTCAAATCAGGTCTTCTCAAGGTCGATGGTAGACTGACTCACTTCGCTCCACTGGAATCTCAAAAGCTCCCCATATGGTAATCCTTTCAAAAAATCATCCTGTCACAAAACTTTCAATCCGTGAAGAACACGGAAGGCTCATGCATGCCGGTATCAACGCGACATTGTATAGCGTGCGCGAAATCTTTTGGCTAGTCGACGGTCGGAATACTGCAAGACATATCATCCGCCAATGCATGAAATGCTTTCGAGCGAAACCTCGCGAAATTGAATGTATTATGGGGAATTTACCGCAAAGTAGAGTTTAATTCTCTAGACCATTTGTTAATGTGAGTGTGGATTGTTGTGGTCCCTTTCTTATCAAAGAAACACGTCACAGGAATGTCATAAAAGTAAAAATTTATGTTGCAGTTTTTGTCTGTCAGGCCACTAAGGCAGTCCATTTAGAGTTGGCCAGTGACTTAAGGACCGAAGCCTTTCTTGCTTGTTTGAAACGACTTTTCGCTCGACGAGGAACATCGCCTTCTATATCCTCAGATAACGCTACTAGTTTTGAAGGCCCTGATGAAGAATTGCGCGAACTCTATAAAACGATTAAATCTCTTGAAAATTACAAGGGAATTCAATCATTTCTCGTAAAAAATGGGATTCCCTGGTATTTTATTCCACCCAGAGCTTCCCTCTTTGGAGGGCTATGAGAAGCAGCGGCAAAATCATTTAAGAAACATTCCACAAGAGTTTCAGGTACCTCGCTTCAAACGTATGAACAATTGCATACTTATGTTGTCAAGATTGAAGCAATCCTCAACTCACGCCCTTTGACACCTGTGTCTTCCCATCCAGAAAATAAACCCAGGCCCAGATGGAATAATGCGAACCGTGACAGAAGTCCATCATGTTTGGATAAGCGTGCTCTAAAATGCTTATATCCACTTTTGATTAATTCCGAGTGATCAATTGACAAATTGGAGCACATTTTTCTATATGTTATATATGCATATATTTGTGTTGAGCTACCATATTTTAACATGTAATTTTTAGTTCCAAGTACATTTTAAATCTCTCACATTACAATTCTTGAACTTGTTTCTTATCATCTCTCGCTAATCTAATGTGTATTCGTTAAGTGTTTTTAGTTGAAATCATTTTACTGAATTATACGTATTTTTAAGTCAATAGTAGGATTTGGTAACGTAAGCATTCTCAGCAAATAAAATAAAATTGAATGATTCATTTTGAATACACGGCATTCAAAGGGGGCCCGCATATCACGACGGAGCAATTAACTTTCATAATTTTTAATAATGATTTATTTTATTTTGCGCCTGAGAAACTAAGTCAATATTGAAGCGTCTCTACTATCATATTATTTAATTTTGCTTTGTCAGGTTTATTATTTTATAACTCCGTAAAGCGCATAGACGGTCTTCGACCATACTTAAGTACCTTTTCAAGCAGATGTTTGAAATTTTCAGCATCTTTCAAACTGGTTCTATATTTTCACTTTTATAACTTTAATCTTTGATCAGGTTTGCAAGCTGGTTTCTATTTTGGAGTTTTATGCTTCATTGCTCAAGCATGATTTTATCGTGTTTCTCAAGGATTTAGTCTCCAGCCTTCCCTCAGTAAGTTTATGGCACCGATTATCTGACCAGCCCAAGCGAGCCACCAGGCTAACACATTGTTTTTGGGTTTTTCGAATTTGTTCCAATAGGCATCGACGACCCTTCTCTGTACCAATCACAGGTAGCTTCAGAAACTTTTGACAAACCTTCTGTAAGATCAAGATACCCCCGAGTCCACTCTAAGTAAACGAGAGAGAGAAGCAGAAAGCATCACTTCTTGCTGTTTCTTGGATGAAAAACGAAAATCATCATTGCTAAAGGGCGAACGCTAGGGAAAAGCTAAACGCAGCAAGCTTTTTGAAGTGTCCACTCCTGTGTCCGTAGAAAATTGTAGGTACATAGGCTGTCGAAGAACGAGCTTATACTGCGATTCCTCGATGCCAAATTCTTCATAAGGCAGGCAATCTGAGATACTATGATCTCGTATCTAGAAAAGGATAGACAAAAAGACAAAAAGGGTCTAGCCAGCCATTAGTCATAGTCTCACCAATAACCATATATAACCATAATCATACCTTTGTAAAAATATTTCGTCTTGGATTTCATTTTGATGATGGGCAATTAAGACATATCCAAGACTTGTTCAAGACGTCTGGGAAGTCTGGCTTATGAGACGGAGCCAGACTATTTATCTCTTGAACCAGGAAAAAGGTTTCCATTGTCTACCTGCCCTGGCGAAAAAGGTCTTCCTTATACCGTCATAAAAGCTAATGCTTTTTTATGTTTAAACGATTTTTCAAATTTATTATACAATATGCATATTGAATGAATCCATTTTATTTCATTTATTGTAACAATTACACTTGTTTGGCAAGAATTCCGAAAATGTTTTTCGTTTTTCCGTATTCCTTACGGTTTAGGAGATCCTTATGAAAAACTACAATATTAATCTTTTTGAAGCAAATTTCAGATGGCTATAGTCGTGAAGACCCATAAATTCTGTTTTTTTTTTTACTTTTAAATAGCTACTTCAAAAATTAAACAAAAAATTCATTAAAAAATTCAAGACGAAATATTTTTACACGGGTAGTCTAACCAACCATTCGAAAATCGGAGTCAAATTTATAAAGGCAACTTCAAGAAATAAATTCAAAAGTGAGATAGGCCAATCGAATGAATGAAAAGAGGTGAAAGCGAGCAAAACATACGTCTATCATACAAGGAAATGAGAAAGGGTAATCTCAAAGGTCACGCTGAAAGTACTCTCGTTTGACTTGAATTCGACTTCAAGACCGCTATGTCTCGCTCAAGGACAAGGATGGGACTTGGAAGTCGTAGATGTAAGTCTTACGTAAATGGTTGAGTTTCTCGACTGGGGGTAAAAGACAAGTCGATGGGGACTTGTCTCAAGACGAGTGGTGTCATTCTAAGCCTTAAGAAGTACACCGAATGTCTCTGAAAGAAAATTACATCATAAATTTATGGTTCTGGCTTTTAGGGATTAGGGATCAGGCTTTAACATTGCTAGGGCCCAAAAAACAAAAGTTTCCGTAGGTAAACTTTAATGTCATTATACGCTGACCTTTGTAAACTGCGGACCTTGCGTCATAATGTTTTCCTTCTCCTGAGCTGGACTACAAGAAATACAATGAAGTCTTGCTCGCGGCCAAGAGCGGGACTTACGAATTTGTATTGAGCATGGCCTGGATATGTTTCGATTGGGGCGTAATTGGAAACATAGCCAAGTTGAAATATTTTCACTCGGGTAGTGGCTTTTCGCATTCTTAATAACTATATTTTACGTTAGAAAGGTACTTCATTATATTATAACGTTCGACATTGAATGAAATAAACCTTGCATTTAATGCTTCTATTCCTATAGCATTTCCTGAAATTATTCTTCTATACTAACAATTCTGTAATGATTTTTCCTATAGTCGCGAAAAATAAGAGGAGAATCATTATCGGCTTATAATGATTTTCCTGTAAAATATATTCGTAAGGGTTGTTCGACATTATTTTTGGAGGGTTTCTTTGATCCCAAATGATAATATTTAGAAAGGAAGAACTGCACTGTCACGTAGTTTAACTTTAAACTACTTTTTAGTAGTTAGTGGAAAAAATTTTCGTCAAAAAATCGTTTCTTGAAGACGTCGACCTTATATCTCACGTTTCTTCTTTTCCGTTTATTTCAACCTATTTATCATACTTCTTCTTTCTTATATAAGCACGTTATTTAGTGAGGAGTGAAAGGGTTATTTATTAAATTGAATGTGATGAGTCTCTATTTTTAATGCTTTGACAAAGGAATACCGGGCATTCCATACAATGCCTAATTTCATACTTTTCCGGTAATTGGTCAAACAACCACCGCAGAGTCCCTGTGGGGACGATTATCATAAAAAATGACGCTGGCTCCCAGTAGAACCGTGGTTAATCACACCTGTGGCCACGCCTTAAGATCGTGAAATGGGTGGCCACAGGGTACGTCGGAATAACAATGACGGGCCGGCGATACCATCGCGTGTCACAGAGACACAGAGTGACCCAATAATGATAGCTCTCTGCATCCATTTCGCAAGTGCCTCGGAATTTTTCTGGCACGAGGTCACAAACCATTGACAGCTTTGCATCTCCGAGAGTATCGATCACACAGACAGTCATTTCAACCGAATATTATCGGAACATTCGCCGCAACTCCCTTATAAGGTCTAGTAAAGTCTCTTCGGACTTCGTAAGCTCTCCCCTTTTTTCTTCTTCTTCGCAGTGATGTTTCTGTCATCCGGAGCCGAGAAATTGATCACGAAGGTAGTTCGTTTGTCGAAATCACGGAAAATGATGTCAGGCCTTGCGTGAACAATAGGGACTATTGTCGAGAATTTGTAGTACAAGAAAATTTGACACCTCTCGTTCTTGACAATTGACTCTGTCTCCCTTTGTGCGTTCGCCAGAACAAGGTCGTGGCCAACATCATAAGAGGGACAAAGATGGTAAAAAAGCACTTCCAAGGCCACATTGTGTCTGTGGAAATACGTCGTTCCCACGTGAGTGGGACCTCCGGGTAGTATGTGCCATAGATACTCAGAATGTGCTCATGCTCTGCACCTATCGCTGAGAACTTCTTGACACAAAATACGGCTACGGTATGATAAGGTCGGAATGACATCATCCTGGCACGCGAAAGTGAAATCACCTGTACCTGAATTAGCTCCAGATGATTTAAGGATAGCAAACGTTAGTTCCATCAACAAGGACTGATCTTTTTCATTTCTGTAAAATTTTTCGTACATAACTTGTTGAGGAGCTGCTCGAGGAAATTACTGACTCCTGCTTTCTTCACATGTGCTTTTAGATGTAAGCAATCTAGATGGAGTAATGCACTTTCCTCACGTCTGATGTTAAGATCTATTTACGACGATATAGGATGTACTCAGGATAATTCGGTTGTGAAGACATTGGAGATTTAGAAGTCCACGCCCGCCTTTAGTGCGTGGAATGTACAAACGCGGAACCTGCGGACGCACCGTGGATGAACCTTCAAGCTTTCCAACGGACAGATGACAAGTCTATGGGAAGTTGAACTGAAAGGTTTCTAGTGATCGATTTAGGCCATCGACAGATTGCGGTTATGCAGCTTCCTTGCTGTGAAGATCTCATATAGCGTGTTCAGGCAAGTTACTGGCCTGTAATCACCAGCCACTACGGAATGGGCGTCTCCGGCTCCAAATAAAGGCGAAGATCCGGGCCAGATGTTGGTGTGTAGTAGTAAACTTGTTTCACCAGATGTTTTTCATACCATTTGGTCAGCCAGCGAAGAAGTTCTTCGTGCCCCTCAGTGCTTTCTTCAAGTGGACATTCCACCCCAGACGTTATGAGGTTGACGCACAGCCTCTTGAAACAGAAAATATTCTCAGTGGGTCTATTCGATAGGTGTCGACCTTCGTAAATCTTCCTACAAAAAGTCGCGACCTCATTGGGCTTGGGCGGATTTTTGACAGAAACAGTGGGATCGCTGGAGAGGTGCGATGGCTCAGCAAGAAACGGCTTATTCTCCCTGAACCATACCTCCCTCTTCTGTCCCATGTGAAAATTCTCTAGGGAACTCGAGAATCTCCCTGGAGTTAACTTTCGGGAATCGAACAGGAATTTCTGTAAAGTCCAGCAGGTACCTTTCGGCAGTCGAGTGGAAAAATCTCGGGAATCGAATGCCGACCTTTTGGAATATCCAATCTGTGCACTCGGTGTATAAAAAACATCTTTCCAAACTTTCCTTGAGAATATGTAATTTATATTCTATGGACTGGGTTTATGGGCTGGATATCGTTTTGTCGAGGAACTGACATTCAATCCGTGCACCAGGTGTATAAAATACATTCTCTTTGAGGAAGTACGGTTGTATGTACAAGTACTAAAATGTTCCTGTAGTCGGTTCTTCCAAGACCCGATATTTCATTGATATCGAATCCAGGTGTATAAAATACCGCCTGAAGGAACCCTAAAGGATTCGCAACTTCTCCGAAGCTTCGTGTTCTCGAAGAACCGACAAAAAGAACACTAAAGTTATTGTAAAGCCAAACTTTCTTCAAGAAGATGTATAATATCCACCTAATACAAGGGTTAGATGTCGCGTTCTAAGGGAACCTACTACAGGAACCCCAAAGTACTCGTAAAATCAAACTATCCCGAAGGAGATGTATTATATAAACCTGAAGCAAGGGTTTAATGTCGTGTACTACAGAAACCCCAATGTACTCGTAAACCCAAACATCCCCTAAGAAGATGTAATATAAACACCGGGTGCAAAGGTTTGATGTTGTGCCCTCGAGGAACATACTACAGGAAGCCTAAAAGTAATCGTAAAACCAGACTTCCCGGAGAAGATGTATTATATACACCTGTTGCAAGGGTTGGATGTTGTGTTATCGAGGAACCGACTACAGGAACCCTTAAATGATCGTGAAACCAAACGTTTCAGGAAAAAATGTATTATATTGACCTGGAAGGGCTCGATGTTGTATTCTCTTAGAACCGACCTCAGGCACACTAAAGTATTCATAAAAGTAAACTACATCGGAGGACATGTATTATATATACCTAGTGCAAGGTTTATAGACGTTTCTTTTGAAAGAACAACGTACGTTTTTAATTGAATGTCGAAATGAAGCTCTAATACCAGCTCATATTCTGAATCATACAAATAAATTTAAAATTCACAATTCACATTACGAGGTCACTTTTAAGTTTCAACATACAATACTAAACACTAAAAGAAAATTGTTGAATTGCGATATTAATAATGTAGTTGAAAACATGCATGAATTAGGCCATATTTCCAATTTCTAAAAATCTCGTTTACTTCGACATATAAATGATGATTCCTTATATTGTTTCTCTTGATTCTCAAGACAGGGCGCTACAAAATTAAACATTTAATGTCGAAAATGATTGTATAAAAAAGTTTCAATTGTTAGAAGTTAGAAATTATGATAATGAAAAAATGCGAAAATTTAGAGTTGAAAAATGTTTTAGGAGTATTTCAAATGTAAAAATCCCTGATGAAATAGCTGGATCTTAAGTCTTGGGTAATAAGTTTGGTGTTCCTTATAATACTAGTAAAATCCCTGTAAACAATATTATTGCAAATATTGAAAACTGCATCAAAAATGTGAAAAATGATGAAGATAAGTTAAATATTAGAAAGACAGTAACAGGATTAACTTCCAACCATAATAGAAATAATAAATTTAAGAAAAATAATAAAATTACTGATACGTTAGCAAAATTTCAAAATAAGCATAAAGATTTGTTATTTTTAAAAGCTGGTAAAGGCAATATTGTGGTGGCAGCTAATGAGAATGATCCTGTATAATATCACTATAGAAAACATTTTCAAAAATAATAATTTATACAAGAATGTAAAAACTAATTTAGTTCCTACAGTTGAAAATGAATGCAATGATATTGTTCCGAGATGGGAAGAAAAAAGATATATCAACGAGGTAACTGCCTATAAACTAGAAAACCCATAGTAGTGTTGTGGCAGAAGCTTATGCACTGCCAAAGATACATAAATCATTCTTGAACTGGAGATTAGTTGTTTCCACAGTTTGATCACTGACTTAAAATTTAGCAAAATACTTATCAAACATCTTAAAGCCAATTCTAGGAAAAACAGATTCATCCATAAAAAATATTTGGGATTTAAAACAAAAAACCTTATAATACCTTCTACTCATTCTTTAATACCTCTCGATGTCGTCTCTATGTTTGATAATATTCCTCTTGACTTAGCTTTGGACTGTATTAAAGAAAAATTGAATTTTAATGAAAATTTAACTAAAATATCAAAAAAATGAAATTTTAATTGCGGTTACAACTGTTTTTAATAATACTGTTTTCTCGTTTAATAGTCAATTCTATAAACAGTTGTCAGGTTGTCCAATGGGATCTCCTTTATCTCCCATAGTTTCAAACTTGGTTATGGAAGATGTAGAAAAAAGAGCCTTGTCCAAATTATCTTTTAAACCGATTCTCTATAAACGATATGTGGATGACATACTCACAATTGTACCAACTAATAAAATTTTAGAACTTTTAAACGTTTTTAACGGTATTGATGAATCTATCCAATTTACACTTGAAATAGAAAAAAATAATATCCTTAATTTTCTAGATGTAGAGGTAAAAAAACTGCCGAATGACAACGTTATTACCAATTGGTATAATAAACCTTCTTGGTCCGGTTGTTATTTAAATTATGAATCCCATCATTTGTCCAGTCAAAAAATCTGATTGATCAAAGGTTCAGTTGATCGATGTATTAAATTAAGTGATGTAAAGTACAGAAAAGAAAATTTGGACCAAATAAAAGCCACCTTACAACTAAACAATTATCCACTGTTCTTAATAGAGAATGTTCTCAAAGAACGTATTCATGAAATTCTTAACACTTCCATTATAGAAAAAAAGAAAAAGAAATGGCCAGATAATTATGAAAAAACTGATCTAAAAGTTACCTACCATATGTCCAAGATCTTTCTGAATGATTAAAGAGATCTTTAAAAAAATGCAATATAAATGTTTATTTCAAGAATAACCACACTTTAGAAAATCTGTTAATCAATAAAAAAGATTCTGAAAAATAAGAAAATTTATCTGATGTAGTTTATCTTATCAGATGCAAAGGCTGTAATAAAGTCTACATCGCTGAAACTAGCAGGAGATTAAAAATTGAATTTACGAACATAAAAGAGATTGCAAAATTGGCAACTTAAGTACAGGTTTGTCACAACACTCATGGAAATTTGATTATTTTTTTGATTCTGATAATATTAAAATTTTGGCTAGGGAAAATAATACTTTTAAAAGGAGAATCATTGAATCAATTCACATTAATAAAAATATTAAAATTTCAATAAATTTAAAATCTGAAATAATGAATATAAACCAAATTTATCAATGCATTATGCATTAACATCCCTCATTATATATTTTTTTTATTAATCAATTTCACAACATTTTATTTCATTAAAATTTGGCATTCTATTTTAACAGAGGCTTATTGAAATTTCGCCTCACTATTACGTTCCTTCTGACCATTAAATTGCTCATCTTATTATAAACCAGTCTGTTTTGTATCGCCCGTCTGTAAATATCGCATCACTTACAATGTTAAATTTCTTCATTATTTGCGTCTTTTCAAAATATTTTAGAAAAAAAAACTAAATTATTGACTACTATGTCGTATTATTACTTAAACTTCTTTTAAGTAATTTTTTTAAAAAAAGAAAACATGTTAAGCTGACTCAGGTATGTTGTTGAAAAACCTGTTTTTGTAAAACCTTGTCCTTTTATTGACGTATTAAAAAAATTGTTGTATCCTTATAATTATTTATAATTTTAACTAATTCTAGATTTTATTGACTCTTGGAAAAGACCCGCATTGCGGTCGAAACGTTGAGCATACATAATTAATGTGTTTTTAACATATTTAGAGCCTTTTAATTGGAGACCATAAGACCGAATAATAGTTGAAACAATTTTTAAAGATTAAAAAAACGGTCGAAGAAAGAAGAAACATCTCTAGATCTTTATCTGGAATTGTTTGTGATACAGTCAATGAGTCAAAGCGTTGACATTGTACTGGATCCATCTTAAATAGATGCAAGGGATGCATTTGTTTTCATTTTTGAATATTTATGTGTGATTTTTCAAGTCTATTGACCTGTACTACGGATGGAATTCCTTGCATATTAATTTTAACGTTTCCTCTTCCTAATATGTCTAATACTTCGTGAGGGCCTGTGTCATGATTTTCGAGCTTTTTTAGTTTTCCACCTCTTTGATAGGAATATATTATCTCCAATTTTTACTGCTAAAGGGTTTGTTTTCTTATCATGGTATACTTTAGATATTTTTTTCGATGTTTTGAAATTTTGTCTTGCTTGTGCTCTCATTTCGTGAAGTTCTGTTACAAAATTCATTAAGTAATCGTCATATGTTTGCTTTATCTTATGTTGTGATGAAGATTTACTGGAGGATTCATCAGCTAATTTACCAAAAACTAATTCATAAGGGGTGCATTTTGTGCCTTCATGTACGCTTGTGTTATATGAGAACATTGCTAATTCAAGCCAGTCGTCCCACTCTGAATTTTCAGAAACAAACTGTTTGAGGTATTTTCCTAAAACGTGATGTGAACGCTCGAGTGATCCGTTTGATTGTAAATGAAAAGCCGTAGTCCGAAATTGTCTGATTCGAAAACGTTTTGCTAGTCTTTCTAATATATTGCCTAAAAAATCGTTACCTTGATTTGTTAGAACTACTTTAGGGGATCCAAATATACAAATAAATTTTTTCACGAAAGCATCAGCTATTGTGCTAGCTTGGTGATTGGGAACAGGAATGGCTACAAAGTATTTTGTAAAATTGTCTTGTGTTGTAAGAATATATAAATTCCCTGATTTTGTTGCAGGTAATGGATCAACAATGCGGATTGATTAAAATTGATGGAAAATTAGTTTTTTTTGTCTACTGGCCACAATATTACATTTTTCAGAGAAACGAGAAAAAATCTACCTCGGCCCGGATTTCAAACGAAAACGCCACTTTTCATGAGTGGAGCGTTAACCAATTACGCCACCGAGGCCGCAGTAGATCGTTTCTCATTTCTCTTATATCAACGGGGGACGCAGACTGCATCACTTTCACCCTGTGAAATTTCTATCATCTTTTCAAACATTCAAATTAAGATATCTCAATTATATGTTTATGTTAATGGTTTTGGCCAGATGAAGTCTTCAATTAAAATTGATGGAAAATAAGTTTTTTTGTCTACTGACCATAATATTACATTTTTCAGAGAAACGAGAGAAAACTACTTCGGCCCGGATTTGAACCGGGAACGCCACTTTCCATGAGTGGAGCGTTAACCAATTACGTTACCGAGGCCGCAGTAGATCGTTCCCTATTTCTCTTATATCAACGGGGAACGCAGACTGCGTCTCTTTCGCCCTGTGAAATTTCTGTCATCTTTTTAAACATTCAAATTAAGATATCCTAATTATATGTAGATGTTAATGGTTTTGTCCAGAAGAAGTCTGCAACTAAAATTAATAGAAAATTAGTTTTTTCGTCTACTGGCCGTAATATTACACTTTTTAGTGAAACGAGAAAAAATCTATCTCGGCCCGGATTTGAACCAGGGACGCCACTTTTCATGAGTGGGGCGTCAACCAATTATACCGCCGAGGCCGCAGTAGATCGTTTCTTATTTCTCTCATATCACCAAGGGACGCAGACTGTATCTCTTTCGCCCTGTGAAATTCCTATCATTCTTCCAAACATTCAAATAGAAATATCTTAATTATATATTGATGTTAATGGTTTTGGCCAGATAAAATGTTTGATTCAAATTGATGGAAAATAAGTTTTTTGTCTACTGGCCGTAATATTACATTTTTCAGAGAAAGAAGAAACAATCTATCTCTGCGCGAATTTGAACCGGGAATGCAACTTTTCATGAGTGGAGCGTTAATCAATCACGCTCCACTCTTAACACTCCACCAGTAGACAAAAAAACTGATTTTTCATAAATTTTAATTAAACATTTCATCTGGCCAAAATCATTAACATCAATTCATTATTAAGATATCTTAATCTTAATCTTAATGAATGTTTCAAAAATGTCCATTGACATTTTCTCGAAAGCTGTGGTGGGTGTATCCGTGATAAGCATAGGGCCTTTTGTTCTAACCCGAACTTATTTCTTAAGTTGACATTGCAAACAACCTTAAATGTATTTTTGGATATCTAACCTCATATTTTCTCAATAGAATTTTTGACGAATTCGCTTATACGTCTTTACGACGCCTTTATATCCTCCTAGTGCTGAGGAATGAGCTTCTTCTATCGACTGTGATCTTCGTTCCTTTTTGGGATACTGGGTTATTCCATTACAAACTATAATCTTTGTAGCTGAATCAAAAAAGACTATATCAAATATTATTTTAATTTCTCCCCATGGTATATAATTGATTTTTGAAGTCTTCGCAACACTTATTGACCGTACATTCAGTTTTTGAGCTAATGTATGTAATGGAAAAATAGATAATTTAATGATATTCAGAGTGTCTGATAAATTTTCTTTTGTATCCTCTTCGAAAAGGGGGGGCCGAATAATAATAATTTCTTTTTTTAATTTCAGTTATCATTCCCTTTTGTAAATTGTTCAAGCTGGGAAAAACTCCACATTTTACGAATGCTCTGGATCCATTGTCGCAGGGCGTGCCATCTGTGGCAACAAAATAAACATAATTATCTTTTCGCATAGTTTGTTGGTCACGACATTCAATTATATTTTTTCCTGTCGAAATTTGTTTTGTAGGTTGCGCATTTTTAGGGAAAGTTTCTGGGGGTGGGGGATTATTTTCATTTTGAATATTTTTAGAATTTCCCTTATTATCCTTTTGAAATGCTTCTTTTATTTCAAAATCGTCTAAAGCTTGTTCATATGGGTGATTCTTATCAAATATGCACATTTGTGTAACCGCTAAATATTTTATTAATTGAAAACGCTAATATAATGAGTCTAGGTGTTTTCCATGCAGTATGTTGGCTTTTATTAGGGGGATTTGTAAAACTTGAATTTTTTTTTCTATATCTAAAAATTCGCGAAAGTGCGAAATGTAATCTCCCCTGGCTGTGACCACCTATGGGTCGGATGGTTC
>JAUMHM010111361.1:0-21391 GCA_032362435.1 Melikaiella ostensackeni | reverse complement strand
AGAGTTTACGTTTTTAATAGGCTCCGATTTGTGGCCAACCAAACTCGAGGCTGGCCAAAAATTGACACATGAGTGTATCGAAAAAAATATGCTCTGAAACAAGAGTTCTAGCTTCAGAAGAAATTCAAGACAAAAAAAACAAAAGTCTTTAAATAACTGATTGCATAGGTTAAAATAAATTAGAACTTCAAAAATAAAATAATTTATTAGACTAGATGACAATATTAAGTCACTCAGAGCCTTTTTTTCGGTGAATACATAATCATGCGACAAGATTTCGCAGATAAATAAATTATATTACGTTACGTAGGAAGAATATTGTTGCATTTATCCAGTATTGCAAGTTTTTTAAAATTATATTCGCTATCGCTATAAACTGAATGTCACTGTCAGACCTGCATCAGTGTCTTAAAATAAATTGCTGTTTTATTGGTTATTTTTGTATTCACTTTGCATGATTTGTTATTAAATGTATGCAAGCAATAAAATCCACATGAAACTGTTTACCAATCGTGGAGCATCACGATAAAGAAAACAAGAATCTATATGTGTTCTACATTTTAGACTACACACAGGAAAAAAATCCATTAATATTAGAGAGGTCCTATGTTAAGATAGTAACATCATAGCTTTTCTACAGAGCTTACAGAATTTCCTGTAATATTTACAGAATTTCTAGACAGCTTACAGATTTACGGATATTTCCTGTAAATCTTACAGAAATCTCCAGTAAATAAAACAGAAAATTCTGCAAATCTCATGAGATTTTCTATAAGCATTACAGAAAAATGTATGCTGTCACCTTCTGTAAAATTAGCAGAAGCTTTTTTCTCCGTGCAAAAAAATTTAGTTCAAATACATGCTTCTACAATAATTAAAAATTAATTTCATCACGTGGACGAATAGCAATAACCACAAGTAATCATTAAGTATTTTCAAGACTTCAAATTATTAAACTTAGATGAGAAAATAAAGAAAAAAATCTGTATTTAATCAAATACTTACAAAAAAGTTATCGTATGTATGTGTTATATTAAAATAGATACCTTGATTTTCCTAAATTATGATCTTCATTACTTAACAAATAAGATTAGTGTATTACTATTTAAGAAAAAAATTTAATTGGATTTGTGAAAAAAAATTTTGTAATGACTCGATAGATTATTTAAATACTAGTATATACTACTGAAAACATGAACATAAGCATAAACATAAGAAGCGAAGCAAGATGTGCTGAAAAACAAATATAGATTGGGCACGAGCAAAATGTATATTGACCATGATCAGACATTCAAAAAAAGGGAGATTTAACGGAAAATTAGGAAAGTAGTAGAGGAAGAGAGGAAAAAAGGTAGGATACAAAAAAGTATGTATTCAGGGGAAATGCTATGTTTGGAATGAAAACCGAAAAACATTAGAGACGCACGACCGAGATTTTTAAATAAGAGTACGAGATGAGGAATACGAGGAGAAAGGAGAAGTAGAAGGAAGAGGAAAAAGATACATGTTATATTAATTTCTGTTCAGTTAATTTGCTTAATTAATTCTGTTTTCACCTAATGAATTAGATTAGTGTACTTATAATTATTGGATTTTTATTGTCTCCAGATTTGGACAAAATTAAATAATATCTGAAGTTACTATGATGATTCTATCAAATTTGTTTTGCTTAACTGGCAGTGACGATGAAACGAAAGATTCGGACGGATCCCTGATTTTTAAAATTTTTTAATTCGATAAAACTAAAGTCTAATTGATCAACGGGACTTCTGCTTCAGGTGGAAAATTTAGCCGATCAACATTTTATTGTTTCTTGTGTCGTTCTTCCACAAATTCAAATTTTCTATTTTTTATAGCATTTTTTTACAATTGGAACGAAAACTATACGTCTTATAATAATAGCTTAAAGCAAATTTGTATATCTTTTCGAGATGAACAAGTTTACTCAAAAACATTTTATTCTTATAATTATATTTTTTTTAAATACGTTCAAAATTATGTAATTTTGAATGGGAAACATTACAAATGTAAAAATTTCTGCTACTATACGTTAAAAGTTATACGAATCTGAACTTTATTTGAAACTGAAAATATTCTTCATTATCAAGAATTGTGATGTCGAAACTTTTTTATAATTAAACCCTCCAAAATTTAAATTATTTCAAGTAAGTTAATTTGTTGCAAAGAAATTTTTTTTAGGTGAAAACGCATGAGTCATTATCTCTCCAATTCAGTTTAGATGAAAAATAAAACAACATTTCGCAAGGTTTTATAAGTAATAAATCTAGGAGATATGAGAACTTCTGACATTAAGAATCTTTGCCACACCACTCAATTGTAAATAACGTATATAACCAGTCGCCCTGCACGAAATTTTTCAGGAATTAGTCTTGAATTCTTCTGTCGTTATCTCTACTCAAATCAAGAAGCAATGAAGATCGTCATTCTATTTTTTGCCTGCGTGGCTTTGCCTAATTTCGCAAGTAAGACTACCTAACATAATATACATATGAAAATGAAAAAATGACGATGAACGCAAGGTTCTAGTGTATTCATGTGTGGAAATAGATGACAGTTTTTCCACAACTTTAATTAAAATTTTTTTAATTTGGCCTTGAATTTTTACATATTCTTCACACTTTTGTCGAAAATGAGATAATGGTACTTTGAGATTGAACGATAAGTTATTTACATATAAAATCAATATAGATCAAAATTTTGACTTCTACATGTACTATTATATGAAATTTGCAATTAAACGTTTGCATTAAAAAAAAATTTTCAATAAATATTTTCGTTTAGTGCCACATTGATAGATTCAAATTTTGCAACACATAAGAACAAAAAATGACGATTATCGCAATGTCCTAGTTGGTTAGGTTTATTAATTAATACTCTCCGGTTTAGTATATTATTTATAATTATTTTTAATTCAGTTAAATTGCTTTGAGTTATCTTGAGTTCTTTGAATTTCTTGTACTCTCTTGAATCACATGGAATGTTTTTGAACTCTTTTAAATTCTTTTAAATTCTTTCAACTTCCCTCAAATCTTCTAAATTCCTCCGAATTTTCTGAATTCTCTGATTTACCTCCATTCGCTAAATTCCATGAATATCTTAAATTCCTTGTAATATTCTAAATTACTCTGAATTTCCTTAGTCCTTCTGAATTACTCTACATTCCCTGAATTCTCGACATTTCTTTAATTCCTTACATTCTCTGTATTCTCTGAATTCTCTGAATTTCAATCACAAATCATATAACTAAAGAAATCCAACTTTTGTGGAAAATTCTTCTTAATGGAAGCAAGGCAAGTAGTAACACTAGAAATTCGATATTTTGGAAGAATTCGAAATAATGATTGTTAAGACTATACAAAATTATTGATTTCCCTATTTTTCAACGAAAGCCTGTCAAAGTTAAGAGCGGAGCAAGTTTATTTTCAGAAACTATGCAATAGTCAGTGTCAACCGAAATTTCGAAGAAATCCAAGATGGATGATAGACAAATTTGAAAAAATTGACTAATTTGCGGCCAATGGAAGCCTCTTAGACTTGGCAAATACTCAATTTTCCTGAAAACTTGTATGTTATTTATAATATTAAATAATGGATACTGTTGCCAAATGTGTTCAATGAGGATGAACTTGCTCGGAAATTTCAGATTTTGTCAGAATTTGACCGTTGCCATCTAGCAGTTTTTCAAAATTACGGCCGTTACCGACTACTGAACAGTTCCTGAAAATATATTGGCTTGACTTGCCAGTTTTAAGATGCAAACGTTGAAAAATGTAGAAATAAATAATTTTTTCAAGTTTGACCAGCCGACATGTTGGACTTTTTCGAAATTCTCCATTTTTAATATTAACATCTGCTTTTCAGCAATCAAAATGATTGTTCCCTAAAGTTTGGCTTTCTCTTGTTAATAGCTATAGTAAATTCCATTTTTTGTAATATTTATGGGTCTGATTTTTCGAATACTTCGAATATTTTCATTTTTACTTTCCACAAATCTTTTTTCTTATTGATTATGACTGTCTTTTCTGACAAACAGATTTTAGAGATATGTAATAAAACTGTAACGCAATCTACATCTATCAGTACATTACCGACGAAAACTACCATGAGGATAAGGGTAGGAGAAAGGGAAAGGGAAAATACGGGATGAAGAGGGGGTAAGGGAACCTAAATGAAGAAAAGATGGTAATAGGAGGGAAATGAGTTAAGGCACATATGGGAGGGACGGGTGGAAAATGTAAAAAGGGAGAAGGGAGAAAAGGGTGTGTAAAGTGCAAGGCAGAATGGAGAAAAGAAATTGGGTAGTTAAAGGGGCAAATTGGAGGGAAAGAGTGGGCAAGGAAGCAGGGAAATTTAAGTTTATCATGTGTCCGGGTGTGTATTTATTTATATTTTTCCAGTGTACAAAGATTTTATGATTTTTTTTTACAGTGGTCAGCGCACCGGGCGTAGGAAATTCACGAGGAAATGGTAATAATCATAATAATGTTCCACAACCCCATCCTTTTGATATGCCTCCAGGAAGCAAAATTAAAATCATAAAACTTGATGCTCATGGACACCCTATGGGAGACCGTGTACTTGAAGGAAATATCGAAAGAACTGCAACAGCAAGTGAATATCCTAATGGACACGCTACTATATGGCTCACTAATGACAATGTTTTCCATGCAACTCTCAATCGCGCCCCTGGGTATGATGATAATGAGCCTGATCATGGTGGTCGTATAGCATACGTGTGTATTATACAGAGACCAAATGGTTTGCCTCGTTTGGGAGCAGAACTTAAGACTGCCCGTGATAGTCTCGAACATAATCCCTTAGCGCTCCAGGGAGTCTCACGCGTTATTTACATAAAAGGTCTTCCAGGTATAAGTGTTGCGGGACCGTTACAATTGTTTTAATCACTAAAGAAATCGGAATCGAAGAATCGATCTGGCATGTATCAACCTATAAAGTCGTTGAAATTTCAATTTTTAATTATTTTTGCTCAAAGCGTTGCACAGCATACATGTATCATTTCTTGGCAAAATGCCTAGCATATTTGATCGGTCCAAAGAAATGGGTCTAGTGGCTACAATCAAGTTTTCCAGTAAAACGCGTTCAAAGTTTAAAAACAGTTTTCCATCGTTCTATGCTTGTTCATCGTAAGTTTCAGTTAAAAAACTGTACTTCTGGTTTTTTTAGGTCGCTGAATCTGAATTCAAAATCAAAATTGACAATTTCAAAATAACTGCCCCAAAATGGCGGATGCAAAGTTCCAAAAATGTACAATTCTCGGATTTTTTTGACAAGATGCTCGATGAGGGTTTTCTTGGTCGCCTTTTCCGAATTCGAAGTTGAAATTGCTAAATTCAAAATGGCGAATTCCAAATTTAAAAAATGTACAATGCTCGGATTTTTTTGACAAGACACTCACTAAGGGTTTTTTGAGTCACTGAATCCTAATGTGAAGAACTGTATAGCTTCGCGAAATCATGATCATTCGATCTCGGACAAATTACATGTAAAGATATAAGATTTCAGCATACTGAAACTGTCAGAACCTCAAAATCGATTTTTTATTAACTAGACCCCTTTTGGGTATGTCATCAAGATCAGGGGACTTCACCTGTATTCTAGAAATGATTTCAGACTGCCTGAATTATGTACTAAGTAAATTTAAATATTTTTTCTATTACGCTCGAGGAGATTTGAAAATACAATTTGTTTAAGCTTTCAACCCATCGCCCTGGTCTAAAAACCATAAGCAAATTATGGAAATGTATCTGTCAAGCTATCTCTGTACCCAACGATGTAAGCACAACTCGTTTGAATAAAATGAAAAAATAACCTTTTCTTAATTATTATGCTACTTGAAGGTGAAAACAAAAATTTCTCTTTTGGCAGCAACAACAGAAATATCCAGTTTGTATTTACGTATTCAAGTATGGACGTGTTTGCAGAAATTTCCTTTAAAAGTATTCTACCGTGCAAAACAAAAAGAGGCGTAACTTACATTTGGAATTTGTATCAGTAGCGATTCGTGTATTTCTGAATTTTCCTCATCAGAATAGTACCCGAAAGTCATTACTTCAAATATTCAGAAATATTTCTGTGTGTTATTCTTTCACAAGTAAAATATGTCAGATGCAGAAAACCTAAAGCGTGAATGAAAGCACCTTCACTTTTACGACACAGCCCTGCGGAAGGAATACAAAAAATTCGTGAGAAAAATATCAAAAAGCAGAAAGTGGAAATTCCAAAGCTGAAAATTTTTTTCTAGTATTCTTATGCGAAAGAAGTTTTATTATATTATACACAAGGTTTTTTTTATTATAAGGATTTTTTCTGCTTCATATATCTCTCCATACGTGAAACGTGTTGTGAAAATTTCAAGTTTTTGTTTATTAATGCAAAGTTTTGTAATAACAGAGTTAACTTTTTTCCTTCACATCCCACAAGTCCACGTTGTAAAATAATAAACCAATGGAAATAAAAAATCACTGCGAAGCTGAGCCTATACAAATTTTCTTTTTCCGCCTGATTTTCTATTAAGATTGCCTGAATGCACTTTCTGTGTTGCCTAGCGTGAATCTCAGAGAGAAAAAAGATTAAATCAAAAATGGAAATGAACCCATGAAACAAATCAATGAAAAGCATCCAATTGCACTTGAGAGAGCTGAGTTAAATTAAGAATGTGTTAATTTATTTGTAAGTCCCTCTATTACTATTCACTATGTAAAGTTCGATACTCGTTTCTGAAATTAAATTAATTGCAAAGAGAAAAAAATTTACCGTTTTAGGTGGAAAATTTTTCCGTTAAGTATTTTATTGTATCTTGTGTCATTTTTTCAAAAATTAGAATTTTTTTGATATCATATTTTTACGATTAAAACAAAAACTATGCATTTGATCAGAAAACGGTCTAAGGAAAACTTGTAGACATCTTTGAGATGAAGAATTTTTCTCCGTATTATTTTTTTTGTTGCATTGTTTGACCGGAAAATGGATTTTTTTTATTTCTAATAAAATTTTCCCAATTCAAACCAAAACTATGCGTCTCAACAATAAAATAGTTAGGAGAAACTTTGTATATCTTTTTGAGTTGAACGATTTTTCTCACCTACAATTTTTTTATATGTGTATATTTTTGCTGGAAAGTGGAATTCGTTAATTTTAAGTTCATTTTTCACGATTGAAACAAAAACTATGCATTTCATCAAAAAAAGAGTCAAAAGCAAATTTGTATCTCTCTTAGATGAAAAATTCTTCTTTGTGAATTTTTTTCGCATTCAAGAAAAAAAAATTGCGAAAAGTGGAATTTTTTATTTTCCACTTCATTTTTCACGATTGAAACAAAAACTGTGCGTCCTATGAAAAAATTAGTTGAAAGCCAATTTGCAGGTCTTTTTGAGGTGGATACTTTCATTTCGTAACATTCTTCCCTATCATGTATAGTTCAGCCGGAAAATGAAATCCTTTATTTTTAAGAAAAAAATTTCACGATTAGAACAAAAACTACGCGTCTTGTCGGAAAATAGTCGAAACAAATTAGTAGATCTTTTCTTGATGAACATTTTTTTTCACCTCATTTTTACCCTATTATGCATACCTTGCCCGCTAAATGGAAATTTTTAATTTTTAATGCTTTTTTCAGTGGTTAAAAACAGAATCGTTGGTAAAAAATGCTGCTTAGCGAACTCGATCTTTCTTTTCGGTCCCTTGAAACGTGTGCCAAAGGGCAATCCAATCCGATTAGTCTTTCAAAGGTTCTTCATTATGCAGACGATGACTACAACCACAGAAAGACACCATCGTCAAACCTATTTTTGTGGATTCAGGGGGTCTCGAAACGTGCAGATTTAATAAAATCAACAATAGTGACTTTTCACACAAAACTAATACCTTCTCATTGAGATGAGAATGTAACAAAGGGTAAAAACAGATTCAGGTAAGAATGCTGGACGTAATCTCGACATGCAGGAAAATGATAATCAGCAAGGGTAAAATTAAAGATCGCTAAATTTTCATCTTACCCTTACAATATTTGGTACAAACTTATAAAATTGAAAATGCATGCATCGACTTATATATATTTCCCCAACGTACGGTTGTCTCCTTTCCCCAAATTCCACTCCCTTTGTGTTGTTTTGATCGTTTCGCTGCACAAGGTCAGTCAGGCCCGTGCGAAGCTGCAAGTTAGTGAGTAATCCCACAAGCACAAAATCTTCACTGACACTTTGTACAGCACTAATCACACAATTCTTGAGTTTCGAAAGGCATTTAAAATATAATGAGACAAAGACCACAAACGAGTGTAAGTTCAGCCATGAGTTTCTTTATAATTTAGGAGGGTAATTTTCAACGTAAATATAAGGACATCCAATCTGTTCAAAACCACGAAGAAAACTGAAAGAGTGTTCTCAGAGGTCCTACAGTTTATCGACTTTCGGGAATCAAAGAAATTTATTCTTCAATATTTTTTAATATGTTCCAATATTTTGCACGCGTATTGAACTTTTTCCTCACTGAAAGTTTCGGTTTGAAATTTACAATGTTACCCGTGAGATCTTATAAACTAAATGAACAAGTTCCGTGCAATCCCAGAATTCTAGGATAATTGCAATCACAAAAAAAATAGCGAGGAGTATTTTATTTGTACTATTTTATATGAGGTGAAAAATTAATGTACCAAACATTTGAGCTTTCAAATAAACATGTTTCTAGTTCGACGCACAACATTTGAAAGGTTTCTTTAGCTAGACGAAGACTCTCCTTTGGCAAAGTGTCATATTCTCTTAAAAGTATAGGCATATGTTTTTCTCAGTATTGGAAATTCATGAAAAGTTTGAGAAACTTATCGAAAACTTGGAAAAGTTGTGAAAATTTTTGAAAATGGTCGCGAAGGTTTGAAACTTTTGGAAACTTGTGAGAATTTTTGAAAATTGAGGGGCGAGTACCTAGCTTTTGCACATCCAACATCCTACTTCCCAAATTTTACCTGTAATTTTTTGGAAATTCACGACACATGTGACCGTTGAAATTTGAATCGTCAATCTTTAGTTCAATCATTAGTTCAATCAGTAGTTCAATCATTAGTTAGTTATGGAAACGCTTGCAGCTTTTGGAAATCTGTAAAACTTTTAGAGGGTAATGAAAATTTATGGAAGTTTCAAAGCTTATCAAGCTTTATTCAAGGTTTAAAATTCTTATCACATTTATGAAGTATTGAGTGGTCTTTTCCAACTTGAAGATCAAACTGCAGAAGGCTGATGCCCTTCGCAGTGTACAACACGAAACAATAATGACTTTGTTGGTTCTGGCTGCGTTTTCATACGTTCCTACGAATGACCGATGTTAGGTGGGACTGATGTTATAAATGGATACACCAGCTTATCACGATTCAGCTGCTTAGTATGGACATGATTTTATACATACGAAAAACATTTTTCGCATCAAATTGGTAATTGGTTGTAAGCTTAAAATAATGAACAGTACAAATAGTAATGCAGCCTCGAATGGGTTTACACTTTTGTTGACGAAAAGCATGCCCTCGTAAAGTTTCAGGCGATAAATGGAGACTGGGTATTTGGAATGCTAGAGGTGTAAATGATCTTAAGGAAAGGAAATTGTGGGATACAATGCCGATATGGAGGCCTGATGTTTTATGTGTACTTGAAACAAAGAAGAAGGGATGTGAGATGAGAAAGATTGAAAATGAACACGAACAATAGTGAGGAGTAGAAAATGAGTGACATGGTAGCCAAGGAGTCGTTCTGATTATTAATAAGAGAGCAAAAAGACATGTCAAAAAGTATGAATGTGTAGCTTCTAGATCACAACGGCTTGGAATTAAAGTGGGACTCAGAACGCTATTTATTATAGCATACTACATTCCAGTTTATGGTGATAGCAGTGATATAAAAATACTTTCTGGGTTGGTGTTCAACGCGAAGGTACGGACAGGGTATTTGGTCATTTCAGAGACCCAAAAACAAATCGTAAAGGGGAGAAATTAATTAGCTTATGCTTAGAAAAACGCTTATTTATTACAAATATTTAGTGCAGACAGGAAATAATTCACGTGTATACTTGGTGCAGAGATGGAAGCCACAGTATGATTAACTTTGTTGTAGCGGATGAGCGACTGGGAGGGCTATTAAGAGATACAAGGGTTATGAGAGGTTTTGAATGTGGAACAGATCACTACCTTATAGTTTCGAAAATGAACCTAGGTCCAGGATGGAAAAGAAAAAGAATTAATTATAAGTTGAAGCAGACGCGAGTTGAAATGGAGAATTTGTAGAAACCAGAAGTGCAAATAGTATATCGTGAAAAGTTGAATAAATATTGAGGTCATCAGAGAGTAGACTGGAAGACAAAATTAGGCAATAAAAGTATATAGGGTGTATAAATAATACTACTGGATAGCATTTTCCAGAGTGCATCTAAATCGTGCGGCAGTGCGGTTGTAGGAAGAAAAACTAGAGATGCTTGGTGGAATGACGAAAACCGTGTGGCTGTTAACGACAGAAAGCAAGCTTACTCGAGAAAGCTGAATATTAAAGGTCTTCGCATTGGGGAGAGGACTAGACTAGATAATGATTATAGGGATAGGAATAGAAAAGCAATTTCAATATTGCACCTGGTTTGGTGCAACGCTGAGGCGCTAAGTTTAATAAATGACCTGGATGTGGATCAGTTTGTACCTTTTTCTGATCATTTTCCTATCTTGGTATCGTCCTGTTGTCTTCCTGATTCTGCTGGTCAGTCTAACATTTCGAAAGTGAACAAAACCAAAACATCGACCTACCTTAAGTGGGACGATAGCAAGCAGGAAATATTTCCGACGGAACTCTATCTTTCAAATAAGCTTAAAGTCAATTTTGACAACAGCGATATCGACGGATTAAGCTCGAAACTTACGGAGGCGATTGTTGATAGCGCCATATTAGCTGATATGTTTGAAGAGAGAAAACGCTTTTGTGGTCAACCTAAGTGTGACAAACCCTGGTTCGATACTGATTCTCAACAAGCTCAAACTTTATTACTTAGTGCATTAAAAACTGCCAGCGGGGTTAACTTTTCTGACGAGTCTGAACAGACTTATATTAAAGCTAAAAAGTCGTACCATGCTCGCTAAGACGCCTGTCTCCATCCATATTTGCGGATGTTTGGCATTCGTTACTAGATAGCAGCATTACAGCAGACGATATCATGCCGTCTATCAACGAAACCAAACTGAATAAGGCTCCATGGCCAGATCACATCTAAAATAACTCTTACAAAAATTTGCCACCTAATTGACTCCTGTACCTTAAGGCCTTTTTTAACCAAATATTTGAAAATGAATATGTGCCACTTGATTGGACGAAAACTTTGACACATTTGCTCCACAAAAAACAAGATTCTTTTGATCCCAATGACTTTAGACCGATAGCTCTTCTAAACTCTGCCTCTGAAATTTTTACGCAGATTTTACTATTCAGATGAGAAAAATGGGAGTCTTTATGCCATATCATTCCGGAAGCGCAAGCGGGTTTTCGCCGGAATAGAGGTTGTATTGATAATATCTTCAATTTGGCCGCCATTTCACAGATATATCTACAAAAAAAGATAGACACATTTATGCCATAGTAGTCGATTTTTCAAGGGGGTTTTCTTCGGTCAATCATGCCCTCATCTGGATGAAACTTCACGATTCAGGTGTAAGTTCATGAATAATTAGGATACTAAAAAGTTTATACGAGAGAGCTTCAACTCGTATGAAGGTGGGAGACGAACTCTCAGATGAGTTACCAATTACAGAGGGGGTCCTGCAGGGTGAAATTCTAAGTCCGATAATAGTTAACCTCTTAACTTCTGACATGGAGACTTTCTTTAGGAGAAAAGGCCTGGCGGGTCTCAGAATTTTTAGTGATAATGATATTACTGTTTTAATTTATGTAGATGATTTAATGGTTCTAGCTGAATAAAAAATTGCTGCAATAAGGAAACTATATGCCCTGCAAGAATATTGTAACATAAATAAATTAACGTCAATGAAGATGAATCCAAGTATACTATTTTCAAAGAAGGTCGGATTGACGAAAAACTTTTGGGTCTGAAATATGATAGTAGTCAGCTGGAGTTTGTTTCTTGTTTTGATTACCTGGGTACGATTTTCTTTAGATTAGAAATGTTCTGTTTGGCAGCTCCTGCCGCAGCTAGTAGAGCCAACCTAGCCTCGGCAACGATCTACAATATATTAATTCGAACTAAATGTTCCTCCTAGCCTTCTATTATCAAAATACACGACTCACTTATGAAAGGCACCTTATTATATGCGTCTCATATTGCCGGTCTAAACTATTTAGAAGTCTACGAGAAAGCACAGAATCGTTCTTTCAAGAATCTTTCTCGCCTACCGAGAAACAGACCTGACTTTGTAGTCAGATTAGAATTGGGCTTATCCTGTGTATCTGGGCAAATTTCTAAAATGGCGTTGAATTGGGCGGTACGGGTGTTCGAGATGGATGACTCGCGCTACCCCAAAATCCGGATGCAAAAACTGGCTCAAACCGCCCACGAAAAAAGTTTCGAATACAATTGGCTGGATCAGCTTATAAGATGCCTGGAAGGTGCAGGCATTCATAACAATTTAAATGAACTAAATGGTACCACCCTCAAAGGTCAAATAGTTGCTGACCTCAAAAGTTGGTACTACTGTAATTGACCCACAACAAATATGTCAATTGTGTAACTTTCGTCAAAAGGAGGACCTCCTACATATTCTTACAAAATGTCCAATTTATTCGTCCATTAGAGATCACAATTTACGTAATTTAAATACGATTAACGAAGACAATCTACATCTCTTATTATCTAATGCTGATCCAGCGACTCTCCGCACCATATATAACTTTATAAACACGTTTTTGAAAATTAGGGCGTTCTCCTTATTTCAATGATCACAGACAACTATAGTGCTTGACCAGTAAGAGTCGAATTCTTCTATACATATACCACTAATTTTCAGTAATAGCATGAACATACATAAAACATATTTTATAATATATATAAAATAATATATTATATATATATATAACAATGTATGATAAAAAATATATAAAATACATAAAACATATTTTACTTCGTTTATAGTGGCTCTTTCTTGACATAGAAATTTTGTATTCTTAAAGGCAATAAAGATACATACATACGTAGAACTATTTTTCCTGTTATAAATCTTGTTCAAAGTTACTTTTCAGCAAATTAAGAAATGCTCTAACAATTTTAAAGAAAATTTCTACAAAAATATAAAAAATTATTTTCAAACGAAGTTTGGAATGGTTCAATTTTTAACGCTTCAAATTGAGTTCATTAATGTAGAACGTTTCCAATTAGAAAGCATATTATCTTTAACGTTTTTAGAATGATTACACTTTAAAGGTTCACAATAAACACACAAAATTGTCTGGTTTTTTAAATTCTTTGAAATCGCAGAATGTCAAATTAAAAGATTTGATAGCTGCGCAATTTTTAGTTCAAGGGATTTGCAATTAAACAATTTTGAATCAAATGCCTCCAGAATGAATTCAAAACAAGAAAAGTTAAGAATATAATTTTTCCAATTCAAGCCTTAAAGATGACAAGATTCTTGAAGTAGGCATTGAATATTGGATTTTTTTTTTGAAAATGCCTCCAAGTGTGAGCGCGACTAGGGCGCGCATCTATTGAATCTGGCGCTTCGCGCTCGAAAATAAACTTTGCTCGCGCTCCTTCCTTCCTCCTCAACATTCTTGTGCAGACTTCTCAAAATTGAATGTCAAGACACTAACCACTGTAATTTGGCAATTGTGAATTCATTTTTCACATTGAAGCTCCTTCGGCTTCAACAAGTACATTTTCATCACGTGTATCGCACTTCGAACTCGATTTAAGTATATCCATGACGCAAAAGTTTCCACGTTGGTGGAATACATGTCAAGTGATCACAAGAATTTTCGTGCTTGAATGGGATTTGCATGTAACTCACTGTAATCAGTCCTTTAGTAGTCAAGATAAACCACAATAAATATTTTAGGAAAATTCTTAAAAAATGGCGAAGATATGGGACCTTGAAATTTTTAAAATCTTTTTTTTGGGAATATTATATCGCTGGTTCTAATTAACCGATTCCCTTTTCCAAAGTCTCAAATTTTTTGCAATAATACGTACTTTCACATAAATAAATAACACGAGGAAAAAAAATTTCAACTTTTGCAAACTCAAAAAACAAGAATCGCTTTCTTAAAAATACTACATTTCTCATTTTCTTTATCTTTTTGCCAAATAAATGTCTACATGCGCTTTACAAATTCTGTGAATTTCATTCTGGACCAGCCAGTAGTTTAGGAGAAAAAAATGCAAACGCAACGTCCTGCATGACGAAGTGTGTTACAACGGCGGACCGAACTGCGGCTTAGTTATTAGTCACTCAATAAGTTCGTAGGATAACTAACGCCACTATTGACAAATCCATATGATTTTAAAGAAATACTAACCTTCAAATGATACGTCACAAAATTTCATAACAATCTAATGTTTCGTTCACAAGTGACAGTGGTTTCAGTGACGCTACTTCTGTAATTTTCAAAACAATGGAAAAATATAAATTTCGCGTGTTGATAAAGCATTACTTTTTTATGGGAGAAAATACCGTTCAAGCAAAATAATGGCTTGACAAGTGTTATTCGAACTCTACTCCATGGAGACAAATAGTAAAAATGTGGTTTGCTGACTTTGAATGCGGCCGTACAAACACCGATGATGCTGAACGCTCTGGTCACCCAAATTTGGCAGTTGTTCAGTCAGTAGTTAGTAGGAATTTCTAGTATTTTTTCGTAATGGAGCAAAATGAAACATTTTTTCTAGGTCTCTCATATTTTAGAAGTATATTGTTCTTTTTTCCAATTTGTATGAGTGAGAAGAAAAGAGATATGGACACATTCGATCATCGATATATTCTTGAATGTTAAAGCTCATGTGCATTAATACGAGAAAAAAATGTGCACGTTCTCAGGTTTTCTTTGAGCCAGCTAATCCGCGGCTCAATTCAGTTCATTTACTTACAAGTTTAGAATTAACAGTTAGTGTGTGTAAAAAAATGGGGAAAGTTAAAACGCCGCATGAGCACAAATATCGCAAAGAATGAGAAAACGACCCAAATTTGAAGAAATGGATTCAAGGTGTCCCTTCAGATGTAACGAGTGCATACTGCAAGTATTGTGAATGTGCTCTGAAAGCTCACTACAAACTGCTTGTTGATGACACGTTAACAAAAAAACACAGCCAAACAGCCAACGTTTTTTCGGCAGTCAGACAACGAAAAATCCCTTTCAAACCAAGAAAACAATTTTCGTACGAAACAGCAGTTGCTGAAGCTCGTATGACTTAATTTGTGGTAAACCATTGTGCTCTTCGGGACATCGACCATCTCTCAGACCTGAACAAGGAAATTTTTCAATCTGCCAAAGGAGCAGGCAAAATTTTTTTACACCGACCCAAATGTTCGGGCTTGATGAAAAATATCATTGAGGCTCATTTCGTCGATCATTTAAAGGAAAATATTGCTGATGGCTATTATAGCTTTTAATTCGATGAATCAACCGACATAAGCGTCAGCAAACAACTCGGTGTCAGCATTGTTTACATGAGCAAATCAAGCGAAACTACCGTATCCACGTTACTTACTTTAAAATACGTTAAGAAAGGGGATGCAGCAACTAAATACAACGCTATAAAAGATATCGAGAAGAAACTCGGATTAATTTTACAGAAAATGGTCGAAATCGGTACCGATAACGCCAGCGTTATGGGAGGTAAGATAAATAAAACTTTGTTAATAAAAATTGCATTGTTGAATAAATTAGAATGTAGTCAAGAAATAATTTTTTCATAATCTTATATAAAAAGAAACTAACTTTCTCGAATCTTGAAGCAATGGATTGAGTTACGTCTATACTTCAAAAATTTTGGAAGTCATGACAAATGCAACACCGCTGAAGTTCTCTACAACATGTATAACGATCTCAAGAATGAGCTTTACCTATTTCATTTTTTGAAGCCTATCCTTGAATCAACTCAAAAGGTTGGTATTTTGCATGTTCCTGGATCAATCAAGATTGATTCAGTTATTATGTTTGTTATTTATAAAAATGTCTATTATTTTATCAGGGCAATAAGGCTTTTCAATCGAATGAAAACAACTCAGTGAAGCTTCTTCATTCTCTGAGTCTCTTTATCCAAGGAATTGCAAAAATCTCCGTGATCCCTGGGTATAAAGAAAATTTGCTAACTGTCGATATCAAAAAGATCTTGCACCCGAATCCCAATCTTGGATTTGCATTTGAACAAAAAATGCGAGAAGTTCGCCAAAACAATATCATCAATAATAGATTTAATGCTTTCACGATGATTTATTATGATAAAAGGAGGTGTTTTGCACACGATTAGAACCCAAAACACCTCCTCTCATCAATATCATCAATGTTGAGGATGAAGACTGTATTCAACAAAGATGTATTGATTTTATAGTCACTCTCGTAAGTCAGTTACAAAGTCGACTTCCTAATAACATCGAAATTCTTCAAGTGTCAGCTTGCTGTCACCTGAAAGTTGTTTGAGATCTGTAAAACCATCGATTGCGCCACTTGCTCAACATTTGGGAGAAACACCGGAAACAATAACGAAAATAGAGTTTCAATTGCCGAAACTTTCTTTCATCGAGTAGATGAACACCACTAAGACTGTTTCTTCTTGGTTCGAAATTTTTCGCTACACTGACGCAGTTAATGAGAATCCCTTTTCAGAGCTGGCAGACTTTGCTCTTAAATGTTTGAGTCTTCCATGGTCTAATGGGAAAATCGAGAGAACTTTTAGCCAAATGAATCTGGTTAAAACATCACTTAGAAACAGAATGAATAACTTCACTTTAATTGCCATTCGCCACATTCGTTTTAGATTCCAAAGATTGAAGAAGTGTTGTTCATCGGACAATTTCCCTCCAGATGTAATTTCTCGAATAGGTACCAGTTCAGCATACAATACAAGACATGTAGAAACAGAATAAATCGATGATATCCTTGCTATTCCATTTGACTAGCAAAATTGGATTCGAATGCGTACAATTCTTTTATTTACAATAAACTTAACAATTTATTATTAAGTCATTCATATACCTCATAATCAAAGATACTAGGAATGAATGTATACATATTCTCTCATAATGAATAAAAAAAAGGTTGAAGAATTGTAATTATTTTTATTCGTCTATTGTCCATCCTTTTATATTCGAACTGAATGTAAAAAATCACTAATTATCAAGAATATATGATTGTTTAGTTTAAATTTATGCGTTTAGTTGCTTAAATTCATTCAAATAAGCTTTTCGCGCGGGGTCAGTAGGATTCTAGTAGGATTTCTGTCTCTGTCTGGTATGAATGTCCTTATCAAATCTGGCAACACTGATGAGAAAGCTCTGTTCGGAGTGGGTACCGGGTTTGCTCTTTCACCAAGACAATGAACCGTGTCACAAAATGCGAAATTCATGTTTTTTTGGTGGAAAAATTGCAAAATTAGTCAGATCTAATTATTTGCCATTTTAAACTCTCAAGCATTGGGCAGTTCAATCGATTTGCATTCCTGCTCAGATCAAGTGTTGTTTCAATTAATGTGACAGCTGCCCGGGCAATGACAATCTGAAGGTTCTATTAGAGAAAGCATACGCAGCAAATTTCATTGAACAAATCACGTTTAAACAATGGTTCACTACAGATCGATCTGATCTAAAAACTGTAATTGAAACAGTACATGATCTCGCGGACTTCTTAAGTGTCCATACGAAGGAACTTCTTCGACAGGATTTTATTGCAAAACAACAAAGTTTGCATCTCAAGGACACGATTTATTAAGTAAACGGTTAAAAAATTCCATTACGATGGATGGAACGCAGCAAGTCCACGCTGTCATTCGCATTTCCAAGACAGAAGTAAAGACGAAACTTTTTCCTAATTGAAGAGATTTCAATGTGGCAACTGTTTCAAGAACCACTAAAACAAGAACTTGTCAGCCGCGCAAGATTGCTCACACGAATATAGAAGTCCGAGAACCTTCTGACTACATACTAATAACTGAGCCGCAGTGCGGCCCGCCGTTGTAACACACTTCGTGATGCAGGACGTTGCGTTTCAATATTTTTTTCTTTTCAACTACTGGAGAGAACATGCGGACCTTCATTTGGCAACAAAATGAAAATGAAAAAATGTGGTATTTTCAAAAGAGCGATTTTTTTGGAATTTTCCAAAAATATTCATCGTGGCTTTTCTTCACTGCTAAAGGACTACTTACGCCTAGTTACACGCAAATCCCATTCAAGCACAAAAATTCTTGTGATCACTTGACATGGACTCCACCTATTATGTTAAACTCTATTATACTAAGTGTTTGTTATATTTCTTCTCGTATCACGGTCCGAGACTCCTCCTTTAGGCCAAAAATTTTGCGATCAAAAATTTTATTGTTTCTTGTGTTGTTTTCCTGTAAATTCAAGTTTTTTGTTTTTAATGGCACGTGTGTGCCGCTGCCACTTAAGTGGTTGTGGCATAGAAATGTGGCATTTTATTCATAGAAATGGTAGTAGTTGTCCTTACTACTTTACTTGTTGTCGTAACAACTTGCGATGGTGAACACCATTTTCAGGTAGCTGCACTTGCTACTTCAAGTAGTAAATCTTACTAAAATTGGTAAGCTCTACAATTAAATTAACAGTTCCAGTTACTTTAAGTAAGTAGTAGTCCCAACTATTAAAATTCGTATACTCTCTACTCCTGAAGAGAAAAATACATCAATCATCAATAATTAAATTTCCCCTCGAGGAGAGAATAAAAATCTTGAGAATTCCTTTTAAATCAAGAAAATCAAATGTAGGTAGAAAATACCTAATCGAGCGACATGTGGAAATTTTACCTATGTAACCCAATATCGTTCTATCCATAAAGTATTTAAATTCACACGGAGATCCACGAGAAAACATTGTTACGAAACGATTTGAGCATTCATAGAGACTTTCTACTTGGATTTCACATGAATTTAATGTGAATTTTTCCCATTTCTGCATGATATGATTATTAAAAATATTTATCATCTTTAAAATTTCTATAATTTCAATTCACAATTGTAGTTCTTCTTCCTTATTTATAATGTGTCCCATTAGGGTTTCCATAACTTCCATTCTTTAACATTCTCCTTAAATCCTTTTGACACCGCTTATTCTTACTTATTCTCTAGCTTGATACATATAATTTCCAATTCTTAAAAGTTTGATATGCCGCAGCGAACGAACAAACGAGTAATCGGATGTTTGAGCGTACAAGGGAGTAAGCCAGAGAGGGACCGAAAAAAGCGCAGCCGCATCTTGTTCTAGTTAATTTTACTTCATCTTACTGTACAGTTTCAGCTACCCTCATGCTTCTTTGTGACGTCCGTAACCTTTTTCTCCTCCTTTCCTTCCCACTCATGTTTTCTATTCTCTCTCACTCACACGCCATCATTCTTGTTCTGTAACTTCTCTATCTTTTCCAACCTCCTTCATCCATTGTTCTCTCAAATCGTCCTCCTCTGAAATTTTCTTAACATTCTCTTGCCACTTTCCCCTCTCCTCTTTTCTTGTCATACAACCATCTCGTACATACTTCTATGCCTACTGTACCTATTCAGATACTATGCATCCTCTCTTCTCATCCTTCCACCAATACGTTGCTCCTTTTACTCCAATTCCCCGTCATCATCTAACTATTCTTGTCCATCTTTTTCCCAATCTTTTTTTCAATTTTTTGAGAAATCCTTCTCTTTTTATCGCCTTATACAATTTACTGTATCTTTATTCCCCTACCCTCCCCCATCAATCTATTACCTGCCTTTCTCTTTCCTCACAATTCCTCATAGTCCATGTTTCCTTCTTCTTGTAACCCTCGGTCTCTCAAGAACTCTCTTCTTTCTTCTTCCCATCGCGTGAACTCTACGGCCCTCTTTCCTTCTTCTCCCACCTCTTTGTAACACTTTCTCACTAACTTTCCTCCCTTTCCCTCCCTTTGTTTGTCTTCGAATTTCCACGCCCTCTTTCCTGCCCTTGTTTTTAATTTTCCATTTTTCCATTTTCAACTGTGAAAATGATGGTGAATTTATTTTTTGGTCTTAGCAAAATTTGTCTAATCAATTTTAATGTTGTCCAGAATTCCAGAATTCCAGAAGCTTTGACTTTCAAATATTCAATGTAGTCTCCAATTTCAAATTATCAGATTTCAATCACTTTGAATAAAAAAGTATATAAATTCAGAAGTTAAAAATTTTTGATCATTCTATTTTCAACGATTCAATTGGAAATATGACAGTTCTACTTCCTTTCAATTTGAAATAATCCAATTTTGAAAATTCTTGTCTGTAATTGTTCAATTTTGAACCATTTGAAATTGTCCTATTTTCGAAATTTCAATCTGAAATTATTCAATTTAGATATTCGTCATTCTGAAATAAAAATTCTCAATTTTAAGCGCTTTGAATTAGAAATGATACAATTTCAACTCCTCTCTGATAAAATGTTCAATTGACAAAATTTTATTCTTAAATGTTTTCAACAGCATTCGACAGTGTTACGTTTATATGTCCGACTGCTTATGTATATAATCTGTGTATGCCATAATAATGAATTATATCTACTATCCATAAATAGCGCATGAAAATACATCAATAAACGATGTTCCATGCAAAACATTAAATTTTTATTTGACTATGATTCGCAGGAGCGTATTTCAATACGCCTATGCCACGCCAACTGTTATTACATGCATTTAAAAAAATCATGCAGATGCGTCAGTCCTATCCTAAGTTATGGTGGAACATGCAAAAAAACATACTGCAAAAATTGTATAAACCCAAATAATAAGACACTGTTTAATACGCCTTCATTAAACCTGCGATTTATTTTTCAAAGTAGGATATTTAATCACATTTTTATGTGATTCTGCCGTGAAAAGGTTTATTTCGACACTAACATGTCCATGTCTGCTATAAAAGTCACAAAATCAGTTCAAACAAGAAAGGTATTGACAGGCGAACGTATAGCAACACTCCGCCACATCCCCTTTATTCTCACTCACCCCTCGCCATCCCATCCACTGTCCACTTATTGACAAATTCCCTTCTCCACACCTCACTTTTCTCTTACCTACCCTACACTCTTTTGCTCCTACACCCATTATTCCCTTGCCCATATAACCCTTACACACACTATACCCTACATACTCCTCCCCCTCCTCTCCCCCTTCCGCTTTATTCTCCCTCCTCCCTCCCTTTTCCATTATTGAAATTCTTC
>JAUMHM010111334.1:6826-20716 GCA_032362435.1 Melikaiella ostensackeni | reverse complement strand
CCCCCCCTCCCCCTCGAATATAAAGAACAAACTCTGTCGGTTGTGTGGGCAGATTATCATCGCACGTGGCTCGCTTCGCTCTCAAGTTTCAGCGCCCCTCGGGCGTGCGCTTGTCGGATTTCGCGCGTTGCGCTTTAGTTATTCAACATTTTTTCATATCTCACATAGTTTAGTGGAAAGTGGTATTTCTTATTGTTATTAATCAGCTGATTCACGAACTCGCCCTTTCCTTTTAGGTTTTGAAACTGTATGCAAAAGCGTAATCCAATCGGACAAATCCTTTGAAGTTATCGTGTTCACAGACGAAGACAACGAGTCAGGCATCATCGAGATTTGATAAAATCCGCGAAAGTCGATTTTCACATAAAACCAGTACTTTCTCAATGAGATGAGAATGTGAAAATATATTTTTTCGCCCTGCCCTGATGTATATTGAACACGGAATAGAATATTGTTCATGAAAATTTCAAAAAAATGAAACAGTAGTTATTTTGAACACTTCACAATATATTTATAATAAGGGTACACACATGTGTAGTTACAATAATGTAAAATTAGTCCGAAGAAGAGTCATGTAAAACCTAGCACGAGTCTGGGTTACAATTATCGAAAAGACGCTGTAAAAAAATACTTCACGACATCGCACACATACAATAAAAGATAATTCTTGACAGGCAAAAGGTTGTTTTCTAAACTGCTGCTGGGAGGCACACCTAACCATTTTGTTCTATAATTCATGCTTCACAGTAATTCAGTGAGACCTGTGTGTCTTCGCATGCGTTTGTCGAGTGACCTGAAATTCAAAATTCCACATGTATTATTATAAAATACCATTATCGTAACACGTGACTCATTCTTTTATCTATTTTGAAATAGTAATCCAAAAAACAAAACAAGCTCAACTAATTTTTATAAAATAATTGCTCAACTTTTTCAATCATGCACTTTTAACAGTTTTTCAACTGCTTGAAAACTTTGAGAATGGATTGACATAAAAAATCTCTGACTGAAAAGCAGATGGACCAACAGTCTAGTGACAAAATTTGAAATGTGCCGAATAATTTTCATAAATTACATTTTCAGAGTGAGTGCTTTAACTGTAATATGTAGGGAGTCGTTTTTATATAAATTCGACCAGATAGGAATGTTAGTGACGTTTATTGTCTTCGTAATCCAGAATTTGCGCCTTAATCCTCATTTTCATCACTCATTTTTTACTATTTTTTTTCAATGCAGTACTCATTTTTGTGCAAAAACTTGTTCGATTTTAAGCTCATATATCGAAACAGAAATTTTAATATCCCGAAAATGTAAATTAAGACCCAAGTTTTTGGCTGAGTTCACACGAAAACAACACCTCATACATAGTTAAGGCGTTCACTATGAAAATTCCATTTTTTGAAAACTTCTAAAACAATTTTAAAGAAAATATTAGCAATAAAGTATATCAATAACGTTTTTCCAGCTGAGATTTATAAGCACACGTACTTCAGGAGCCAGGAAGGAAACAACTATTTTGGGCGAAAAAATCACGGTTTTGGAAATACTCAACAACCGGTTCAAAGTGTCGAAAAATGACTGAGGAACCTTTTATAGAAATCTTCAAGGACGACCATCTTCCTTCTGCACATTTTCCCATATAACGTACATATAAAAAAAAACTTACTGATTTTTAGAAGAACAACCGCTGTTCTGTGAATTTTCAGGTTTAAGAAAGAGCGTTTAAAAATATTGAGTACAATTTTTTGAAGTTGAAATTCATAAACAAAATTATGCAGGAGATATTTAGAATAAAAGTTCAACTCACCGCAATGATTGGAGCAACATTCTTCGTCGAATGAACACCCCGTTCGTTCTCTATTCTTCTATTCAAATATGGACCTTTTTGGGAGCAAGCAGTCGTTCCCCCCTTCTGGATCCGAGCCTGCTTAGAACCAACAACTCCGGGATTGGTTGAACGCTTCTCTCTCCATTCCGTGTGTAAAATTTCCAACTTTTTTGAAGGTAATATTTTGATACTTTTAAATACTCTACATATGTCATGTCCACCATTATCACAAGTTAATGCCTCAAAATGGAAAAAATAAAATTATTGACACATTTGATTCACGACCATCAAATATTGAAAATATCGACAAGGAAACTTTACTAATTAAATAGTGACCGAAATCACAGAAGATTCAGTCAAAATTTTCATTAATTGTGGCTTGAGAAAAATTAGCTTGTGATTTCCCAATCTTGTCTTAGTAAAGTAATAAAATATTACTGTCTCATTAATTGGGTTGATTTTTCTGAGGTCTAGTTCGACGAATTTTTATTCTTCATTTTTTTTGTTTAATGCGATAATTATACAGAAAATGGTCTTAGAAACCCTCACTGTACTGTTTCAAAGATCTACGCAATAAACGAGAACCTGTGAGCACCAAAAAGCATTTTTTTCGAAAAATATTAGTTTCCGTACAATACGTAACACTCTTCCTTTCGATCCTTCGGCTATCGAAAGCTACTGTCTCAATGAGTCGGAAAAAACTTATTAGCGAAATTTTAGACTTGTGGAAGGAGTTTGAAGAAGTTTGGAGGAAACTAACCATTTTCTACGTCCTGGAACATGAGCGTGAAATTCTCGAATAGAAGCCAATATTTATTCCTTTCGAAAGCTCATGTACCACGTAGACAGAAAAATTTTTCTAACAAAATGTTGAACTCAGAAATTTTGGTTTTTTCTTCGACATCCAACGGCCGGAAAGGAAGAATTATTGGGTTCGATTCGGAAATTTAACGTTTATGTTCCAGAACATAAAATTCGGTAGGTCTTCTCCAAATTTGTGTGTCTTCTGTAAGTTGAAAATATTACTCACAATTTTCTTCTGACTGCTTGGGATAGTAGCTCTCGATAGACGAAGATCCGAAGGAAATAGTTGTTGCCTTTTGTCAGGCAATTAATATTTGATGGAGCCTACACAGCCGGCGCCGGCAACCAACAATGTTGCCGGCTGTTTTTCACAAAGAGCAAAATACGAAATAAAAACGAATTACGTTTACAGTCATGCAAATACCTGAAAATATAATTTTTAGGTCAAAACTGATAAAGATCATGTTTGCTAGAAGAAAAATAATCTGTTCGCATTTTTTTTCATGAAAATACGGTGAGTGTAGACGCTGGAAAGGGGTAGGAGATTGACCAATATTATTTCTGGGACCAATCACAAGAGTGCTTTCCCGATCCCTCCACGATCCGCTGGAAAAGGGTAGGGGTTTGACCAACATTATTTGTGTTATCAGTCAAAGGTCGAAAGCTTTTCGGAACTTCACACCCGGGAGGAAAAAAACAGCCAGCAATGAACAATGTTGCCGGCACCGGCAGACTAGCCACTACGTAATATTTTTAAAACAAAATTTTTTTTGTGTTCACAAGTTCTTGATCATTGCGTAGATCTTTGAAACAGGTATATGAAGTGTTTCTAAGAGCATCTTTTATATATTCATTGCACTGAACAACAAAAACAATGTCTTATGGATCCTTACTTGTGAGGGGGGGGGGGCAAAGCCATTCTTACGTAATTTTCCTCCTTCTGATCTTTTTTTAGATATGACAGTTGAAACTAGTTTTGGTTGATAAAATCACTTTTCACACTATTATACACATTGCATCATTATTTTCTTTATTTCTCTTTTGTTGTGTAATTTCTCGCATTAGATACGTCCAATACATATACAGTCGAAAAGGTAACCATTAACTATTCTTGGAATTTGTTATACACCATTTATGAAATATTAAGGAATCCCTGGAAATTTTTGCAATCCTTTGAAATCTCGTGAATTCTTTTGAGAATTTCGTAAACCCATCAAAACTTTTGAAAAACATAACCTCTTCATGTCCCTCAAGAAGGACTAAACTCCCTGGGGATCCCTTAGAATCCTTCAAGAATTGTGAAAATGCCTTAAAATTCTTTGAAATTCCGTGACATCTACTGAAATCCCTCAAAATCTCATGAAGTCTCTAAAAAGTTTCGGAATTCTAGTTTTCAGTGAAAGTAATTGATATATTGTTGATATCTTAAGAAGAAATATAAATTTTACGTAAGAAGAGGGGAGGAGGAGTTGATAAATCTAACGAATCCTTACAATAGGGAGGTGAGAGGGTCCAAAATTTCAGAAATTATCCTTCCGTAAGTCAAAGACTGATGGGATTTTTGTTGTTGAATATGATTGTCTTCCATCTAACAATCATTTCCAGGCGAAAATTAAAATAATTTTGCTGGCCTCTTTTGAGAAAAATTTTACATTTTTACTCAATTTATCAACGATATATAAATTATTGTCATTGTAAACAAAATTTAAAATTTTTTCGAGAGATTTCAAAATATTTGAAAGATTTTCAGTGGTTTGAAACATTTTTATGAAATTAGGAAGGATTTTAAGGAATATTAAGAGATTTCGTTCTACTTCGAAATATTTCGAAAGAAGTCACAGGGTTTCTAAGGATTTTGAGAGATTTAAAAGATTCCAAAGAATAACCAGGGATCATAGACGATTTCGTATGATTTCAAAAAATTCAACTGAAGTTTCAAGGATCTTAACCGATTTTAGGGATTTACACGGATTTTGGAGGATTGGAAGGCAGTTTTTTGGGATTTCGATTCACTCAGAAAAAAAGATTATTGAATTCCATAAAAATTTCTTTGAATGGAAGAAAAGTATTCATTCGCCCTCAGTCAAAAGAAACTTTCTGTGAATCAAAGTTTGCAATTTAAATGAATGAATCCAGAAATGTACTTCCAAAAATGCCCGATCGATTATTTCAATTTTAGACAGCTCATAAAAATAAGGCAAATTTTTGTATAACATATAAATCCTTCTGTAAGAAATGTATGATCCATAGAACTGGCAATTTCGATATCTCTATTGTTGTCGTTTTTCTGCTAATCTGATTGGCCCACGAAGTACATATTGCGTTGAACTCAAGTGATAAGGAATATTGTTTTTTTTTTATATTGGAAACGTGAAATAGTACGATTCGACATTTTACTTCGTTATTATGTGCTTCACGTTTTGGTAATGGAAAGCAGATAAAAAAAGTATCCAAAAATATTACGAACTTGCTCCCGTAAGAAAATATTATACTATAACTTCATAGAAATGGCAAGATATATATACTAGAAAATTCTTGAAAGTTAAAAGAACCAAGAATCCAACTATCAAGTTTGCACAACCGACTCTAAAATGTCTTCATTCAAATTCAAATAAGCAAAATGAAAAAGAGTGAAGAAAAAAAAATTGAATATTCAATCATGAAGAAAAATTCAATTTTTGATTCATTTCGAATTTTATTTTTTTTATTTTTTGAATATATAAATGAAATAAAATGATTAAATGCCGTTGAAAAGCAATTTTTAAATTTGAGAAAATAGATAATTTCGCTATTTATCATAAAATTCTAATTATGCTGTCAAAATTTGAAATATGATCTATAGAATGTTGAATGTAGAGTTGATCTTAGGATTGTAGATAAGTTTTGGGGGTTGTCTTCGAATCGTTTTGGTCCCAAATCGGGGGACATATTGCGGAATCTCCGAAAATGAGAACGAACATGAGTACCTGCGTACTGCGCCTTTGTCTATACGCTGCTGGTGTTTCACGCTTAGTAGAACACCATCTCTCGTCCTGCGCGCCGGAGAAACTGCAAAGGCCAGCCGTTTTAGGAAAGCCAAAACCGGGAAGACTGAAACCGAGCTTTCAGTGTATTTGAAAACATTAGTAATCTTGAGAAATATTAAGAAAAGATTAACTTATTCGACATTTTCTCATGCTCTGAGTGTTAAAACATGTTATAATTCGAGCATTCGTCACTCAAGCATTCTACATATAGTAGAAAATGTCGGGTCAAGTCAGAAATAGAATCTGTGGAACTCACGTTGAAATTGATGATTTTCGAGAGATGGCCTCAAATTTATGCAAAGTTTTGGAAATTTATGGAAACTTATGGAAGGTTTGCGAAAGTTATGGAGAGATTGGAAATGATGTGGATTTTCTTCAAATAGATTCAAGTGTTTGAAACTTTTGGAAACTTACGGGCATTTTTGAAAATGTGAAACATATCGTCATTTTTGGAAATTGATATGAATGTTTGAGAAAGTTATGAGCTTTGGGAAACTTATACAAGTTGCAAAGCTTGTCAAGCTTTATTCAGGATGGAAAATTCTCATTACATCTCTGAAGCAATAAATGATCTTATCCCATCTCATAGAGCAGACTGCAGGAGGTTGGTGGCAGCTGTTGGCTGTGTTGGTGCTGATCATAAATGAGAGAGAAAAACATCATGTTAGAAAGTATGAATGTGTATCTCTTAGCTTACTATGGATTGAAATAAAAGTAGAAATCAGAAAGCAATATATCATAGCATGCTGCTCTCCAGTTGAAGGTGACAGCAGTAAGGTGAAAGATACCTCATTGGGTGCAATCAATGATATCATAGGTTGTTGTAATCCTGGAAAAAGAATCATTATACTCGGAGATATAAATGGAGGGGCTGTTGTGCAAAGCGAAGGTACCAAAAGAGTACTTTGTCATTTCGGAGACCCAAAAACGAGCGACAACGGGAAGAAATTGGTTAGCTAATGATTATAAGAAGACCTTTTTATTACAAATACTAGGTTCAGGCATAAAAGGATTCACATGTATACTTAGTGCACATGCGAAAGCCACAGTATAATTGGATTTGTTGTAGAGGATAAGGGGCTAAGAAAGCTAGTAAGAGATACAAAGGTTATGGGAGGCTCTGAATGTGGAATAGACCACTACTCATAGTCTCAAAAGAAACGCAGGTCACGAATGGCGGAGAAGAGGTATTAATAATAAGACAACTCAGGCGCGAGTTGAAGTAGAGAATTCGCAGAAACCAGAAGTACAAATGATGGATCTTGAAAAGCTGAATAAATATTTAGGACATCATAAAGAAGTTTGGAAGATGGAATGAGGCAATAAAATTATAGAGAGTGCATGAATAATATTACGGGATATCATCTACAACAGAGCATCTGATGATGGAAGTCGAAAGGTTGTTAACGATGAAAAGCAAGCTTAGTCGAGAAAGCTGAATATTAAAGGTTTTAGCGATAAGGAGAGGACTGAACTCGAAATGATAAAAGGGATGAAACAGAAAAGCAAATGCACTATTTAAAGGAAACAAGAATAGAATCAAAGCGCAGGAAGATTGAAGAATAGAAAATGATTTTGAAGGAAATGAACATTTTTTCTGGAAATGTCTTAAGAAAATTGGGAAAGGAAGTACTGGCATTGACTTAGTCAGAATTATGAATTCTGATGGTAAAATGAAGTGGGATGTAACGAATGAGGCCACAATTGCAATATGTAAGTCTGCGCATGTAACCATTGTGGTAGTAAGACCTGGACTTATAATGAAAAGCATATAAGTGAAGAGAACTCTGTTGACATGAAATTCCTGCAGAATATATGCAGTAAAACACAAATCGACAAAGTCAGTGTGAATGGTGAATGGTAGCGTATCCAGATGTAGACAGTAAAAGGAATGCTTGGAATGTGTGAATGAAACTCTGAAGCGGAGAGACATAAAGCGTCATAGAAACACAAGCGCTTGCATGAGAAGTTGCATGGATGCAAAGAAAGCAAAATATTTATGCAAGGACAAAGATGTATGGAGAAAAATCATTTATAAGAAGAAGAGTGACGCGTGTGATTCGTGATGTACAATAGCTGGGTAAAACTCTTCACATGGGGTATTTGCTAAATAGCTTGAACAGTGACCCGTGAAGGAGCGGTGTTTTGGAAAGAGTGTCTCGTTTCCGGAAGCAGAAGGATTCATGATAGCGATTCAGGATAGGGCTGCCAGTACTAGAAACATGGTTGACAGGTGCCGATTGTGTGGAGATACCAACGAATCCATCAAGCACATTATTGTACCTACTACGACATCATCGTACGAAATTTCGAACATTGCATTAAATTGTTAACATCTTTAACTCATCAGGCACTTGACTTAGACCGTGGTGGAAGATGAAACACCGGGTTCGCACAAGAAAAAATCTGAGAAGGGAAAAAAATCCACAAGAAAAGGGTATGAGTTAAGGGATTAATTAATTTATAATTCCGGATATCTCTGCATCTATCTCCTCGTCAGCAGAAATGAACTTTCAAGATACACGAATATATAGATAAATTGGAGACAAAAAGTCACATACGGCGAGCACCTCAAAACGTTAGACCAGCATGAGGTGGACAAAAACGCATTCAATATTTGAGTACAAAAGGGCATCTTGTCTCCGGAAACAGAGGGATTCATGATAGCGATTCAGAACAGAGTTGTCCGCACTAGAAACTATCGCAAGAATGTGTTACATCAAGACGTGGTTGAGAGGTGTTCATTGTGTGGAGACACCAACGAATTCATCAAGCACATTACTGATGGTTGTGGCGTACTTGTTCAGTGATAGTACACGCGCAGACATAATGATGTAGCGAGCATTGTACATCAACAAATGCCCTAAGCCTAGGACTTTTAACAGAATGGAAGCTTTCCATAGATACGTTCCAGTGCCCGTTTTAGACAACGAAGACTATATCTTTTACTGTGATGTTACCATCCACAGGGATCATCGCATCTGAGCCTATCAACCTGACATTGTCATGCGTGAGAAAAAAGGTGAAAAAGTCTGTACCATCGAAATTGCTTGTTCACTTAATCGAAACTTACTGGCAACCAATACGACCAATATCCATAAGTATAGCGAGCAAAAGCATGAAGTAAAGACGATGCAGAGGAATGTGAAACATGCATCTATTCATCCTATTTTGATTTCGGTGACGGGTAATGTGTAAGCAAGTTGCACTGAACATCTCAAAAATCTGGGAGTCAGTAGGGTTCTCGCAGCAGGTCAAAAAACGGTCTCCTTAAACACCTATCGCACTATAAAAAACTTCCTAGAACATCTGAAAGTAGACGATTGAAACCCTATGGAGTAACAGATGGTAGTCCTGAAAAAACATCCAGAAGGTAATGTCACCTTAAACGCCCTCTGCCGCTGCATAAGCACAACAGCGGTAGGCGACAAACTCCAAACTGCACCAAACACCTAGTTTTGTATTTATTACGTCATTCCGAGAGGTTTCAAAGATCGTTTTGAACTCTTAACATCACTAACTCATCAAGCACTTGACGTGGTCCGTGGCTGATTATAAGATACCGCGTTCACCACAGAAGAAAGTAAAAAAAATAGTAATAATATAAGTAAATAAATGATAGCTGAATATCATTTCATGTTAAAATGTATTGTTTTTCATGATAATGACGAGGTGCTTAGAATATTTTCGAACGACATTAAAATATTTTAATATGAATTTTTGAAGAGCGAATGGCGTAAATACTAGAATCACCTTTTCTCAAAAAGGGTCCTCACTATTACATTAATCTTCATCTTTCAATATCGACGGGATGTCGGCGAAGCACAATAAATAGAAAAATCCTTCGAAAAGCAATGTGAAATATTTACTATAACTGTTTAGATAATTTTTTACATTTCAGATTATTTAAAATACATAAATCGATCTTCAAAAAATGATTAAATTAATTATTTTAATTTTTGGTTATATATATTCTTCGGATGCCAAAGAAACATAATAAATAAAAAAATACGAAGTGAAAAAATTATAGACAACTTCCACTATTGAGATTATATGAACGTATTACTAGCTTTCTTTTCGTCAGCAAAAATTTGAAAATAATAAATTTATTGCCTTGTTCTCATCATATGTAACCTACAATATAATTATTGATAATGGGACTAAATTATTCATCTGAAGTTTCAATTCCTCTTTTTTATTCTTACGGACAAAATTTTATGATACTTTTAAATACATTTAATGGTAAATGTTGCCTTCAATTTTGTTTCTTGGATTTTTTCAATCATTATGTTCCCTTGTCACCCTTCGAATATTCCAAGACAAAAATTAAATAACGATAGAGTCATTTTTAGAAAGGTCAAGTTTTGTATTTAACTTAATCAAATTGCGAACATTTCTTTCGGAAAAGCAAAAAATTTTACCATGGTTGCGCACAATTTTACTGTGATTGAAAATTCAATTTCGAATAACGTACACAATATGAAATTCTCTGCCAAAAATGTTCTGTATTTCGAATTAATTAAATCCAAAAATACTCAGCAGAATATTTGTCTGGAATTAACGAAGACGTCCCTTTAACATTATTCTTTTCAAATCAAAAATAATTCCAGGAAGAAGAGAATCATTCTAAATTAAGGAAAAATTTTCATTGACGCAGAAAACCATTATGAACCAAAGAAGATCCTTTAAATCATAAGAAATTTGCTTGAATCAAAGAAAGTTTCATTTGACCGAGAAACAATGAATATTTTTGACTGATTCAAAGAATCTTTTACCTAAGAGAATGGACTTGTTTCAAAAAGGGCCAGATGGATTATTCTAATTTTCGTCTTCAAGTGCTTGAGGATTGTCAGAAAAACATACTCAATGAAAAGGTTCAGTAAACTAAGCTCGACCTTTTTTTTATAGCACCGAAATCATGGCACTTTGAAAATTACACTTTCATCGAATTTTGTTAAATATTTTTTTCTCAAAATCAAGCTGATTAAGCCTTTATTGGCTTCAAGCACAAAATATAAAATATGATAAAAACATTTCTCAATGTCTCATCATCCAGAAACGAGAAATGAAAAACAAAAAACATGTTCAGAGAAGTTTCATAAAAGGGATAATTTTTAGGAGATCATAATTCCGGAGCTATTAGAGCAATATTTCTTCAGACTGACCGCATACATTTTGAATCAGAGAGGTAGGTATGCTTCAAGTTGTGGAATATGCTAGCGAGAAAATATGTTGTTCCTTCAGGAACATTAGGTGACACGCATTTTTCCGCATGAGAAAAAATGTTTGTCTTTGAAGTGATGACTATTTGTATTTTGATGCTTGAAGAAAAAAATTGATTCTTCCTTCAAACATCGATAAATTTCAACTCATATATCTAGATTCTGGCGAGGTTCATCTTCCCCTTACAAAATCTACCGAAAAATCAACAAGATGTTGAAAAATGTTAAAATAGCGGCAATTTTTCGAAAAAAAAAGTTCTCGTGACCACAAAAATAATTTTGTCTGCATGAAACTTATATAATGTATTTATCATATAAGCATTTTTCAAAATTTTTGTTAAAATAAAGAAAGTGGGATTTTCTATTAAATTGGAGTTTATTTTTCGGCTGAATTTTGGAAAATGGAAAGCGGATTTGATGGGAAAACCTACTACTTCATTTCATCTAATATTTAAAAGAAATCCTGTTTATATAAAGAAGTCATTCTGTAAGTTTTATGCAGGCATAATCATTTGTGTAGCCACGAAACCTTTTTTTCGAAATTTTTAAATATTTTTTTCGCGAAAAATACATAAGTTATCATGAAAGAGTTAGATATTATTTCTGTATCACTTGTTAGAATAAGCAAACATTTTTCTCAACATTTTGTCTAATCTGATGTTGTCATTAATATAAATACGAAAATTCAATTGGTCGAGCAAAAAAATTCTCTCGACGTATCTTATTTACAATCTTCAGAATATTGCAAAATAACTCAAAATATTTCTATGTCCATTCGTTTTTAAAAATATGAAAAATATAATAACTTTCACTTTGAAAATTATTCCGAATATCTGCGGAAGTTATTCATTTATTATACAACAAAACTATATATAGACGTTTTTTATCGATCTTACATTATCTATGCCGAGGCCTGAAATAGAAAAATCATAAAACATATACGAATTCGTTTTCAAAATCTTTTATTTTTTTGTTTTATTATCAAATAATCTACCGAATATACGTTTACTGCTACAACAATTCATTTTTTATATATCTACATCTCGATTACAGAAATTGTTGCTAATTGAAATAGCAAGTAACTGCTTGACTAATCAGACAATAATATTTCATCATTTCACTAAAAAATATTAGGAAATTACAAGTTGATTTTTCTAAAAACCGCACTTAGTGAAAACATTGACTTCTTTACTCAAAGATTACGGTTGCTAATCTATCACGTTGGTTCTTCACTGAGTTGGACCCACAAGGGTTTGCACCTCCCGGTTTTCTTCTGTTTAAACTTCTGACATGACTCACGAAGACTCTGAGCTCAAAAAGAAAAAAAATCGCGTAAACCTTTTCAGACAAAACACAACTTTTTATTTCTTGTAAAAAGGTTAATCAACATTTTTCATGAAAATAACTGCTAGTGAGAATCAATTGGCTTATACAATGTGTTTTATCATTCAAAAGAGTGATATATCATCTGGATATCTTGCGAGACTCAAAATCCTTCAACGTTTCTGAAAAATGGTGAGAAAAGTGGAAAGATATTAGTTTTTCGAAAATTGGATTTTTTCAGTTCATCCCAAGTCCCAAGTATCTGTACAAAAATTAAATTGTAGGAAATTTGCTGTGAAACAACAACAAAATTCGAATGTTCTATCTCTAAAAGCTTCAGAGTGATGGCCCTCAGAAGTCAATTTTGAGCCAATAATAATAATTATTGTTATGATTGTTAGGGTTGATACCACAAGAGCCCGTATAGCTTGGGTGATTTCGTTGCATCTACTTTTAGACGTATAAGTGACCTCAAAGCCCTCTGCATTGGAAGAATACCGCAGATACGCCCTTGACTGTTTCATCATCCTTTCCGCAGAGGTGAAAGAGGGGTCTATCTGCGAGCCTTATCTTATGTCTGTGATAGTTGAGGTTTCCATGCCCTATAAACATTTCTGATAGGACCTTGACTTCATTCCTACCAAGCTTGCGTCATCCGAAGCTCGTTTGAAGTTACAATTTGAATCCATGAATGTCTTGGCCTGCCTGCAGCCAGTGGCCTTATTCCACTTCTTCCGATGTTCCTCGGTCAGCCATCTGTTAATTCCTTCAGTGACCAACCTACTGCAAATGCTTACGACTAGTGCGGGATAAGTAAACTTTTCTCCTACTGCTAGTTTCACTAGCCTGTCCGAGATCTTTAATGCCACTGTGTCCAGGGATCCAAAATAAAGTCACTCGGTTTTCCGTCGCTAGATTATTCAGTGCCTTAAGGCACTTAATACTAGTAGCGACGTAGTCGTTGCTTCATTCAGGGCTACCATTGCAGCCCTGCTGTCTGAGCAAATGCGGATATTTCTTCTATTGCCATACTTCTGTGCCCTATAGGCGCACTGGAGCATGGCCATGATCTCAGTTTGTAGGACTGTGACATAGCACCCCATCGGGATTATGAAGCACATTCCACTCCTCGTAGGATAGACACCGGCTCCGACTTTCTACTTGTTCTTGGAGCCATCTGTGAACCAGTTGTCCCCATCACCAAGTAAATATGTCATGCCGTTAGCCCATTTCTATTTCGAGGATAGACTGACTCGATACTTCATGTCGAAGAGGTAGCGACTAGGCGTTTTGTCCCTGACCATACTCAAGGTCAGTCTACTCGCGATATCGGTTGTGATTCGCAGTTCTGTCGAGATCCTTTCGCCGTTTCCCATGTTCATTCTCCAGGCTGCCTCCGCAGCCATGCCCTTGATGGTAAGATGGATGGGCTCCAGCCGTGGTAGTGCCCCTAGTGCCACCGTGGGTCCAGCGACGCGACTTAGAATTAGTCTTCTACCTCTTTCCATTTGAGATTTCACAGTGGACAGATCGTCTCTGCTCCAGCAGACCACCGGCGCATAGGTTGACCTAAGGCGCTAAATCGCAGTCTATATCCACATCAGTTTCTGCGGTTTCAAGTCCTAATTCTTCCCCATGGCTCTTCTACAAAGTTTAAGGATCGCTGTGAGCTTCGTGCTCTTGTTTT
>JAUMHM010111308.1:0-21404 GCA_032362435.1 Melikaiella ostensackeni | reverse complement strand
TCAAATCTTGACATGACTAGCAGTTTCTGGCAGGTAGCTCTGCACCTCAAGTCGAGACAATACACGGCATTGCAATACCGTGGGAGGAGCTACGAGTTCCGAGTCGTCCCATTCGGTCTCAAAACTAGCACTGTCGCTCTCGTTCGTGGATTGGACCATGCGTTGCAAGGCATGGGCGAACACATAATGACCTTCGTGGATGACACGCTAATCACTTTCGAAAGTAATGAACAGCACCTTAAACATTTGAATGAAATCCTTGAAAGATTGGCAGAGATCAATCTCACACTGAATCTCAGCAAGTCCAACTTTTTCGAGAAGGAAACGAAATTCCTCTGATTCACCTTAACTACAGAGGGTATTCAACCGGACCCTGAAAAAATCGACTGTATACATGACCAGCCAGCACCTAAAAATGTAAAACAGCTGAGGGGCTTTCTGGAATTAATGAACTTTAACTCGAAGTTTAGTGACAAGCACGCTGAAGAAACGGTGCCACTTCTCAAGTTAATTAAAAAGGGCGTACCATGGAAATGGGACCAAGGAGCACAAGGGAGCTTTGAAAAGATCAAACAGCTTTTCGGAAGCTTCATTATGCTCTATTTCCCCGACCCAAGGAGCAGCTGTTATCTGGAGACGGACGCCAGCAGTTACGCACTAGACGCGGTGTTATATCAATTAAATGGTCATCAATAAAAAAGAATTATCAGTCGGTCAAGTCGAACGCTAGAAGGACCGGAGTTGACGTATTCTACTACCGAGAAAAAAACCCCTCGCGATAGTATGGGCGCTGCAGGCATTTCGAGCGTACCTGCATGGCGCTGAAAAAATTAACCGCACCGACTATCTAGCACTCACGTTCTTGAAAACCTGCAAATTCGTGAATGCGCGCCTTACACGCTGGATTCTCGTGATACAGGATTATAAAATAAAAGTAGAACATGTTCCTGGAAAATACAACGTAATGGCAGACATACTAAGCCGGCTGCAGGATGAAGAGAATTATAATATAATCGTGAAGAGATCAGAGTTGTAATCAACGCGCTAAGTTATGAATGGACCAGAGAAGTTGAGCAACAAATTCGCAGGATTCCACAGCAACAACAGATGGATAAAAAAGTACAACAATTGATACGAAATGTACGACGTGAAATGAATGAGAAAACGCGATTCAAACTCATCAATGACAATTTGTACCATTATGACGGAGCAGTACATCGTGTATATGTACCAAAGGACTATCTGAGGACTCACATATGGGAGTACCATGCTTCGTATGGACATTCAAGAGCAGAAAACACCTGTAAGATTCCCAGGGAATCATTTTACGCTCCACGAATGGCGAAATTCACACGTCAGACAATACCACCTGCGACGCATGTCAGCGAAACAAAGTATCAACATAAGCATCACAGGCATTACAAGAACCTGTGTTGTCAGAGGAGCCTCTTGAGCTCATACCAATCGACTTTTTTGACCACTAACCAAAATAAGATATGGATATGAGCACCTCCTCGTGATGATAGATACATACACGAAATTTACGAAGCTGTATACCTTCCGCAAAGCGACAAGCGATATCGCCGTCAAGAAACTAGATGCATTCTTAAAGCTACTGTGTAAGCCACGGAAGGTACTCTCTGATAGGGCTACACAATTTTGCAGTCACAAATAGAGACAGGCACTTGACGAACGAGCAATCAAAATGATTCTAACATCGATACGCCACCCACAAGCTACTATGGTGGAAAGAGTGAACCAAGAATTGGCGAGACTCTTTCGAACCCTCCTATCGCCAAATAAACATGGTTCGTGGTTCATTGAACTTGAGAATGTGGAAACTATTCTCAACGAATCGTCTGACGATACCACCGAGATCACACCATATAAAGCGTTGTGGGGGAGAAAGCCGAAAATATGGTGGGAAGATTTGCTGCCACCAACACCACCCCACCCACAGACCAATAGACAAGAACAAATCGTGGTACTGCGGGTGACAGCAGCGGGCGATATGAAAATCACAAAGTCCTGGGGACCACCTTCTCTGGAAACGAAGGACATCTGGGCAATCTACCGTTTATGAACACCGGCGCAGGAATGGCTTATAACACCAACATAGACCCTGAAAGAAAACAACCACCTCAGAATCCCCGAACCTCAGCAATCGAGAGGACTTTAAGAGTACAGAGATCAAGACAAACATAATTAATTTATACTTTAGTAAATAGCTATTAAAAGTGGCGGGTTACAATAATATTCAAAAGTAAAAAAAAATTCGTTTGTGACATTTTTACATAATTTACTTTTTCTTCTAATAATCAAGAATCTTAATTTACCTAGACTTCTAGATATTTCCGATATGAATTCATTGATAACATATAAATTGTTTTCATGTTTATAGCATTGTTATTTTAAGATTTATTTGAGGATAAATAAAACGGACTAAATAAACATTAAAACAATTTACATGGTACCAAAGCATTCGTATTGGAAATATCTAGAAGTCTAGGTAAACTAAAAGTCTTAATTATTAAAAGAAAAAGTGATTGGATTACAGTTTTCTCTCAAAAAGGAAAAAGAATTTCCAGGAGTACATTGCATTTTTCAAAGTTTCCGAATTTTGAACCACCCTATGATACAGTACCTAATGTACTTCTGTAATCCTAATGAGGCCCTACGTTCTGTGAGCGACGCGTTAAAATAACGTATTTAATAAATTAATGGCCAAAAAACCGAAAAATCAACGCATGTTTTATCATAATATTGGATATGTAACACATAACTCTGAATATAATTAATCGTTTTGAATTTTTAACCAGTGCAATTGTTCTATACTGAGTTAAACTTTGAAATGATAGGTAAAACAAGAAATAAAAGGTAACGATAAAGTGAGTAACTTGAAGTAGCATGTTACTGCATAAATAGTAACTAAGTTACATTACAAGTTACTCGTCTGAAAGAGTAACTAGATTACGTTACAAGTTACAGGTAACGTAACATTTTCAGTTAGACTAGTAGACTAGTAGAGGTTTCAGTCAAAAATATGCAAGAGATTATGTTGAAATTTTTGCACCTGTAACAAGAATTTTTTGTAGAAATTTTGTTAGAAGTTTTGTTTCCTTTTAGCATTTGCAAATCAGTTCAATCTTTCGATACATCAAATGAATGAAAAAATAGCTTTCTCAAACTGAATTTTGCATGATGAAATTTATATGCAAATTCCAGAATGCGTCGAAGTAGGAAATTATTAAGTTTGTAAAGTAAATAAATCTTTGTATGGATTGAAATAATCATCTTGTTGCTGTTATAAACGTTTTGATAAAGTAATGAAAGAAAAAGATTACAAAAACTCTTTAGTTGATAATTGTTTATATTATCTGGACAGAGGTCATATAACTAAAAATATTTATTTATTCTTATATGTATATGACATTTTAAAGGTAACGAAAAATCAAGAGACCATGCTAAGTTTCAATACGAATCTATGTAGTTGTTTTAATTTGACTGATTTGAAAGAAATTAAATTTTTCCCTGGGAAAGAAAGAAGAAAAAGAAGTCAGGAAATGATTTCATTTAATCAAACTTCATATTTAGCAAAATTTTTGCAAACGCTTGGCATGGGTGATTGTAAAGCAATAGATACATCTTTACCATTTAAAGTAGATTATGATGCTTTAAATTCAGGGGAAAGCTGTGATGCACCCAGTAAAAATTTAATTGGTTATTTAATGTATGCTATGTTATCTACAAAATCTGATCTCTGTTTTCCAATTAACTTTTCGAGTCGATATCAAAGCAAGAATTCAAAAGAATTGTCGAAATGCCTAGAAAGGGTGTTAACCTTCATGCGTTCGCGCGGGCGGTCAAGCGACCGCCTTCTTGGAATTTTGAATGACGCGCTCACCAGTGAGCTTTGGGTGAGGTGGGAGGGGCATCTATTCTTTATTTACCCTTATGACCGCTAGTTCCGGCATAGGTTAGCTTGACCCACCCCCCTCATCCCACTCAGTTTCAAGTTACAAGTGTCAAGTTATGTACTTTTTTTCAAGTGGCCTTTTTTGAAGTTGATGCTATAAATTGACTTCTTCATTTGCCAGAGTTACCTCTTCACGTGTCAATTATACTTGAGTATATTCTAGTTCTATTCTAGTTTTGTTGAAAAAATTATATTTTTGCCGGAAAAAATTATTTTTCAAGCTAGAATCTATATCATGTTGATGGCGAACTATGTTATTTCAATAAAGAATTCTGATCAAAACGGTGTTTGCCGAGTTGTATCAGAGTTCCTTTGCTTTTATGGCAGTGAATCATTAACGAAATGTAAAGAAAACACCATGATAATCATGAAAAATCGTGGGCGGTCATCTGACAGCCCACGCGAGCGCCGGTGTGACTCAAGTTGGCGCGAATGCATGAAGGTTAAGGTACATAAAAGGTACCTTAGAACTAAAATTTATACATGTTAAAAGTGAGTACAAGAATGTTTTAACTGGCTACGTTGATGCAGATTTGGGTAGCCATGAACTTGATAGGAAAAGCACAACAGTATATCTACTTGAAATTTTGGAAAAATGGTAAGAAAGCCTATAGTTTCAATTTTATACATTATATCAATGTACTCATTGAAAATTGATCTTCGAGCACTTATAGTTGATTCACCTTACAGATATTAAAAACCAAAATTTAGGTTTCTTAAAAATGGTAAGAGATTTATGAAAAAGGGTAAAAAATTCAGGAGCCAGAAACTGGATATATCATTGGAAAGTTATATGTTGCTGGGTCTTTCATAACCTGTGTGAAATTTGAAATGGTATGGAATAATTGCCTTATACTCCACAAAAAAAAATCCTAAGAATCGTTAGCACGCTTATTTCAGACGATAAAATATTCAAATCAATTGTTTACAACATTTAATAATTGTCGAATGATCGATTTTAAATTCACTGGAAGGATTACCTTTTTTATCAGAAATACTCATTTCAAAAAATGTTCAATATTGTTATGCACTTTTCATTTATTATATGTTATAAGCAATTGATTTGCACATTTTATAAATTTAAATCAGCGCGCTAACAGTATCCAATTTCGTGGCCGAGGCGACAAATGCGCAGCGCAGAAATATCTGAGCATTGACCCGGTATCTACATGGACATGCGTTTGGCTGCGGCGTAAAACGCAATACTCTGCCTCTTTCTTTCACTGCGAAAGAGAGCGACAGCGGCTGCTTATACGCCATGCGCAAACCAACACGCGTCCATGTGAGGATAGGCAATGATAGAATGTGTGTGAACTTGGGAGAAGACGCGAGGACGCGAAGAAACGCCCGAGACACGTGGAAACACGAGAGACGACGCAACGAACGCAATAATACGCAACGGAGATTTTTCAGATTTTTCATTCGAGTAATTTATCAAGTTTCGAGTTTCACGAAGTTTTCTTATTCAAAGCATCCCCACAAGTGCATTCCAAGTTATAGATGAGCTGCTTCAATTGTGAGATTTGCAATTCCTTATACCTGCTTTCAACGGTAACAGATTTCGTAAACAAAAAAATGAATGAGATCGAAAAAAAAAGATGCAATCGAAATTTGTAATTTTTAACTTCAAATTTAGAATTAATGATTTTCTATGCGTGAAAATTTTTTTAGTTAGTTTGATACAGTAGAAACTTATAGGTAAAAAGGCAGAAGTATATGTCTTTTCACGCTAAAAATGCAATCAATTAAATTTTACGTGAATTCAGAATTGATTTCGTGGGATTTTAAATGTTTTAAAAATGCTTTATCTCTTGACATAACCTCAAACTAAAGAGCGGTATATAGTTTCTAGCAGTGTGCCGTTGGAAGTTTGATTCTTAAAGTTTCACTTTGAAAGTTTCAAAAAACGACATTTTTTATCAATGCAATTTTTAGGAAACTTGTGAAAATTTTAGAAATTTAAATTTTTCAGTTAGTTTGGCACTTTACACTGTAAAGAGTTCTTATAAAAAACGAACAAAAATAGGGTTTCGATTGAATTATTATGAATCTTGATGAAATTTTCAAATTTGCTGCCAAGGATATTTTTAAGTTAGGTTATGTTGCCTTGTTTCAAATCAGAATTGGTTTAAATTTATGGATTCCTTTTTTTTGGAAATACAAATTTGCCAGAATTTGAAACTTTCGTTTTACAGATGTTAGAGAAAGGGAGTTATAATTCGGAGGACAAAAAAATGTCGTAAAAAATTATTATTTGACTTTGAACAGAATTTTTGACAAGCACAGAGAAAAATAGATATTAAGACTGTATATCTGGATTTTTAACTATACGACAATGATCTAGATATTTAGATGAAACATCTTAATAATAAAATTTAATAAAGAGATAGTCAAGTTTAATATCTCAATATTTTCATATTTAGAGTTTTCAATATCTCGATATTGAATTTTAATATCAAAATGTTCCAGATTAATAACTAGATCGTTGTCATATAGTTAAAAATCCAGATTTTGATTCATAAGAAGTGAATTTCAAAAAATCTCTTTTCCAATTCAGAATTATATTAATTCAATCTAAAGAAGGTAAAGCGATCTTGAAGTATTATTCAAAACTCAATGACCTTACTTCCGGGCACACAGATAGATCGGTAGATCTTACGATTACAAACGCTATGGGTAAGACAGATGGGTTAGTTTTCACAATTTTACAATTGTATAAGTTTTTGATTAATTGAATCTATGTTCTCTTATTTTTTGGAGACTCAAATATTTTTACTGGGAAAAGTCACTTTCTTGTCCCTATGAATTATTTATTTCACATGTTAAAGATTTTTATAATAAACATTATAAACTTTAAAATATTAAAATTTGACACGTTTTTCCTTCAAAAGTAATTTTTTTTAACTCTATTATAAATACAAGATGATGATATCTTTACTAGGTCGTTAACAAAGCACGAGTTCAAGCACATGGCATCTACCGTCAAAGAAATGTTTTCAACCAAAGATTTCAATATTTACTACGTTTCTCCAATTAAGAAAAGGAATTCCAGAGATAACCAAACAGTTCCCGTTAGAGGGAAATTTTCTAGGAGATATAAAAATTAGTTGCAACAAGCGAACTGTTATTAGGGTCCAAATCATCTAGAAATCTCTTGCAAGACTTAGATAATGAGCCAGGTATGTTGTATGCACATTTGAAAATTGTTTATCAATTTAAAAAAAAACGTTGATAGCGAAATGTTCAACAATTTTTTAGAGAATTTGGCGGAAGAAGTTGAAGCTAGTTTAGATTGGCTAAAAAAACCACAATTCTCCATGGGAAATGGTAGTCATACACTGGAAGATAACAGCTGAATATTGCAAAGAAAGCTGATCAGCGATAATCAGCAAAAATTCAAGATATTTATAAGGAGTTGAAAGTGCTAGAGCTTCCTGCCGCACTTGAAATAATTCGAACAGATTTTAATTTCCTTCGCCTCTGTCGTGAAGCAGATCCAATACAAAATTGGTCTCAGTTCTTCGCAGCTTTGCTCACGATGACGAAAAAGACTTTGCCACAACAGTTTGATATAGTGAATTTGGAAGATACTAATGACGGTAAGATTAAAGCAAAAGTTATCATAAGATTTGCAGTTCTTCGCATTTTCTGAAGGTAAATTTTTTCAATTTTTACGATTTTTTTATTAGATTTGAAGACGGTAATGCAGTTGAAGACACTGGCGTTCTTACTTTCTCCTAGAGGGAGATTTCATATCATAGAAAATGGTCGAGAAAGCACTGGAAACCATTGTCTGCTGAAGCAGAAGAAAGCATGATTGTACATGCAATCTTAATGTGTTCAATAAGTCATTTGTACTGTTTCTATTGAAATATTTTGCTCTTCATTTATACTCTTTAATTCTTCCATATTCCAGGTGATGTTACTATTAAGCGATTGGAATGAGAAGAGAAGATGCGCAACAAAGGGATGACTTTGCAACCCTTTATCTTTGTTGTAGGGCCGACAGTTGAAGAATCAACAACTTTTCTGGTATGCGTCGACAAGATTATTTATACTCTCTTGTACAATTCAGGCCATCGACGTATGTTTTAAATCCTTCTACGCGTTTAATGCGAAACATCCCCCTGAGAGCGAGCACATTTGGTATCTTGTGCAATGTATGGTTTATAAATTTAAAAAACCGCGTATGATGTGAAAAGATCATACATTTTGGAAATTGTGCTGGCGCTGGGAGGAAAAATGTAGATACGTGAAAGTTTAGAACCACACGATTCGTTAAGCACCATGTATCTTTGCTGCGTTTGCAACGAAGCGTGTTCCACTGATAGAATGTTATTGGGTCACTTTGAACTTGAACATTCCGCTCAAAAGCATCAATCATTGCATTGCAAACAAGACAATTGTGATCGCGTTTGCAGTAAATTTCATGGTTTCTTAAGACATGTTAAAAATGATCATAAGCAATCTTATATCACAAGCACTTTTCATTCCAGCTCAAAAAAATCTCAGTCATTTTTTCAAAAATCTAGTTTTGGCAAAACATCTACAGAATGTGTAGAAACTGATCACATGCCTGTACCGCCAGTGCTCACGCAATCTATTGAACTTTGCGGGATGCCATCTCCAAGGATCAATCCTTTAAACTTTGTGAATAATGTTTCTTTTGCGACTGCTTCTTTCATATCAAAGTTACATGCAATTGCAATATTACCGCGAAACCTTGTCGAGCAAATAACTGATGATGTTAAAAATCTGTTAAGTCTACGTAGATCTTTAAAGGGCAAAAGTAATAGCCTTAACGATCCTTAATCATTATCGGAATTAAATACCATGTTCAAAACTTTTGAAAATGCGTTCATGAATCACGAATCTGAAAATCAATTATTGTCTTATTTCAAAAAATTGTGAACTTACATACCACACAAAACATTCAGTTCAACTACTACGTTAGAATTCAGAAAAGTTGATAATGCACAAAAAGATATGGATGAAGTAAAGAAAAATATAGCAGTAATTTCTTTGAGGTTCGTTTTGAAGAAATTTCTAGAATTACCAAACGTGTTTGATTCAATTGTAACTTATATGAATAAGATTAAGAATAGTTCTTTATTGGAATCAGTTATACAAGGAGAATTGTATGAGGAAATTGCAAAAAAGTTTGATCCAAGTGTAGTATTCCCATGACTCTTTCGATGACCTCGAGATAAACAATCTTGTAGGCACCAAAAGAATTATCAGTAAAATGTGTGCAGCGTACTGTGCTATTCTTAGCCATCCTCCGTAATATGCCAGTCAGTTGGAAAACATTTTTCTGGACAATTTCATCGAACTTTTGATCACAAACGCATGGGAAATGCAATAATATTTAGCGTAGTCATTGAAGAAATGAAGAAGTTAGAAACTGAGGGTATTGTAATAAATACTAAAAACTTTTAGGGTAAAAGTTATTTTTCATACCGCCTGTATTAAAAATCGATTTTCAGTACCTGTAGAGCGAGGCGAAACAGAGGGTTGAAACTTTCTGCGCTTCACCCCGCTCTACACGTACTAAAAATCGGATTATCAATAGAGTTGATATAAAAAATAATACGCATTACTCAGAACGAAGCACAGCGAATGAAACTCGTGTGTTTGCAGCCCTTGCTCCACTCAGGCAGCAAATTTCACGCTCGTCGCAAACGCTGTATTTCATCCCTTGTAATGCAACATACAATTTTATCGTTAGTTATCACCGGAGATAACTTAGGATTGAATGAGATCCTTGGAATTACCAAAAGTATTAATGTAGATAATTGCTGCAGAATTTGCCTCGCAGATCAAGATACAATGTACAAGCAATGCCAGGAAGATGAAACGATTTTATGTGAAACTAGAACATACCGCGCGCTACGCGCGCGGAAGTTCTAGTGAAGTTCACCTTAGGCAATTTTTGAAAAAATGAATAATTAAATATTTCGAAACAATAATTATTGAATGATATATAATACGTGATTTCAAATGCAACAATTAATTTACTATCCCTCTTCGCCTCGAGGGAAAAACAAAACAAAGCAACATAACCACAATTCTCGTACTTAACTCGCATTCATCGTCCGTCACATTTAAAACACATTCCTATCGCACGATCCTTAAAACATGAATTATTACTGATTTTAAACAATAAATTTCATAAGATCATTCTATTTTTCAATTCTTTATATGTATTTTTACCTATTTTCGATACTTTCACGATTCAATCGTCCTATCTATTATGATTATTCGCTCTCGACCAATCACGGCACGAATAAATTATATACAAGAGAAGTCAACCAACAACCAACTTTACAGTTATCATCAACTTTATTACTTTGGAAATGCCGGTTCCCCGCTATGGCTAACACATGTTGACGCCAGTAACCGATGGCTGTCTTCTTTTTCCTTTCTTGTACCACTTTTCCTACTTGTACTCTCTGGAAGAGAGAGAGGTATGCTGCAGTTTCAGTTGCCTCATGCCCCAACCTACGCGCACGTGAAGTAGTACCGTATAATAAAGATTCTCTTTAAATACAGACATAAATATTGAAGGAAATAGAGGCATAATTAATAGCCAAATGATGACTGTAATCGAATTTGAAAGATACTTGAAATAGTGAATGATTTATAATTTAGAAGAACCTGAATGAAAGAGTTACAATATTCATTTGAAATATTTGAAAGGAATCTCCACATATTGCGTGACGTGCAAGACATGCGCAAACGCATTTTTCAACGTCGCAAGCTGCTCAGCTGTTTTAGTGTTTTCACTTGTGCGATTACGACTAATTTAATAGAAGAGTGTTGTGTTAAAAAGTGCTTTAAAATATTGAAGTGAACTTGATAGTCGTATGAAGAAGTTGAATTACAATTGCTTAATAGATCTCCGAGCAATTTGGTTAGTATACATTTGCGTTAACATTGGAAACTTTTAGTTTGAGGTTATGTTTCGACATTACAGCGAGTATTACCAGCTTGATAATGCATCTCGTTTTCATCAGGATTTTCTGAAATGAGTGACGAAGGTGGGAAAGGTGAGAAACCAACAAAAAGTCACAAAAAAAGATATTTTTCTGGCGGCTCAGAAATTTTTCTTCAACGAAGAGTTTAGCGAAGAAACGCAGATTTAGAGTCAGCTTTAGATGAGGGTAAGTATATCTTCAAGGCCTAAATTAAAAAATTCAATTGTTTATGTCTCAAAATTTTCAATTCTTTAATTCGGCACAATTAAAAACACTTAAAATTCTATACTTTTACACTTAAGATCCAGAAATTTGTTTGATTTGAATTTGAATTCCTGAACTATGTGTAATTTAGAAGTGAAGGTCATGATAGTTACAAAATTCGTCATTCAACAATACAAAAGTTTAGATCGATATATGATAAACTAGATCATTTCAAATATGTATATCATTTCGAAATTCAATAATTTGCAAATTAAATTTATCTACATTGTGCAAATTTATTTTCAAATTAGGCCTTCAAATTGCTCCGCATTACACTCGTTAATTATGACAGTCTTTTTCGAATACTTGTAATTTTTAATACTTTAGTTTTCAAGGTATCAACCGGAAAGTTTAAATGACTGAGACCAAAATTGAACCGGGATAAGACCGAAAATATCAAATTACTTCTGAAGTGTGATCACAAATGCATTTCATTTCACTGACTCACAAAATTGTTTTTGTTGCATAGAAAAGGCATGGAAGGAAATAGTGGAGTTTCATGTCAGACAGATCTCAAAAATCGGAATTACTTAGGTTCAACTTCCACTAGCATCGGTAGGAATTTACTTACTACCTTAACCTTATGAATTCACAGGTCGTCAAGTGCCTACAGAGACCAGAGAGAAACGTACTTTCGTATTTGAATTTGATTCGATTTTCCGGGTGAAAACCAAGTTGGACCGGGTAGCACGTGCATTATAACTCAACAATTTAGTTAACAAATGCCTAGGAGAGACTGGATAGGATCTGGGTGGAAACGTATATTCTTATTTTAATTTCTGTTCCATTTGCCAGATAGGAACCGGGTAGGACCGGGTAGCCAGTGCACTTTCACTTAATAATTCACAAGTCACCAGGTGCCTTATAGAGACCGGATAGGATACGGGTAGAAACGCATATTCTTATTTTAATTATTATTTGCCAGAAGGGAACCGGGTAGGACCGGGCAACCCGTGCACTTTCACTTAATAATTCATACGTCGCCAGGTGCCTCATGGAGACCGGATAGGATACGAGTAAAAACGTATATTCTTATTTTAATTTCTGGTTCCATTAGCCAAATAGGAACCGGGTAGGACCGGGTAGCCGGTGCACTTTCACTTAATAATTCACAAGTCGCCAGGTGCCTTAGAGAGACCAAATAGGATCCGGGTAGAAACGGAAATTCTTATTTTCATTTCTGGTTCCATTTGCCAGATAAAAACCGGGTAGGACCTGGTAGCAGGTGTACTTTCATATAATGATCCACAAGTCACCAGGTGCCTTATAGAGACCGGATAAGATCCGGGTAGGAACGTATTTTCATATTTTAATTTCTGGTTCTATTTACCACATAGAAAACAGGTGGAACCAGATAGCAGGTGCACTTTCACTTAATGATTCACAAGTCGCCAAATACCTTATAGAGACCTGATGGTATCCGGGTACGAACGTATTTTCTTATTTCAATTTCTGGACCCATTTGCCAGATAGGAACCACGTACGACCGTGTAGAATATACATTTTTACATTGACAATTCACTGGTTTGTATGTTTTAACTCGTGCTTCTCACTTCCACATTTCCCAGTCATTTGAGTTTGAGAGAGTGAGATGCTAATATAACAATAATTTCAAAGCATATACAAGATTTCGATAAAACTATGCATTTGCTTTAATTATATTTTCATCGTGTCTTGATTACAGAAGATTCATCTGCCGCTCCAAGTGAAGCAAAGAGCAACTTGACAGTTCGGCAAGACTATCCTGCCTTAATGTTCGACGAGTCATATTAGTCAGAAAACGAAATCCCTGCATTGGACGCAGTCGAAACAACTTCGCCACGCCCAGAACCATATACTACCTCGAAAGAACCTGCAGCACGAACCTCAAGTTATCCTCTACAAACTCCATTCACCTGCAACATGCATTCTGGATTGCCGCGACTTTATCTGGATCGATGTTTATTCCGTTTTCATCGACCACATGTCCGAGATATTTCAATTTTGATCGGAAGAAGTGACATCTGTCCGGACTTGGCCTTAATTTGCCTCGAACAGCCTATCAAAAACTCTTTGCATTACCAGGATGTGATCTTGAAAGGTCAGGGTGCAGATCACGATGTCGTCCAGGCAAGCGAAAGCGTGCGGAACCACATCTGGAGTTATAATCCTGTCGAGAAGTTTCTGGAACGTAGACGGGGTCGTGTGAAGTCCAAAGGGCGTCACGTTAAATGCGAACAATCCTCTTCCATGTACGGTGAAAGCGGTGAGCGGCTCGCTGTCTTCGGTCAACGGAATGTGCCACTAGCCATTCTAAAGATCGATCAACGATAGGCATTTGGCTCCTCGAATTTTTTCCAGGATGGCGTTGATCTAAGGAATCGGATAGGCATCCTTCTTAGGAACTAGGTTCAGTCTCCTGAAATCGATGCAGAATCCCAGCCTACCATCTTTGCGGCGAGTGATTAGTATAGGAGAACTCCATGGGCGGTTGGACGGACGGATCACTCCTTCGGTGAGTATCTCGTTAACCTTTTTGTCAATTATCTCTTGAATGGCTGGGTTCCTTGGTCGGTATCGCTGCTTTAACGGTGTTGGGTCCTCAAGACGGATTTAATGTTTGGCGAGCGGTATGACGCTCTTGACTGCTATTAAACGATGAAGTTGTTTCCTCAGGAATTCTTCGGCGAGCTTCTTCTCTTCAGGCTTTAATTCGGTAAGCGGTACAGGTCCTTTGGTGCTGCAGACTCTCTTAATGCGGCAGCGGCTCGTTGGAAAGACTTTCACGCTGTTTATGTGGACATCTAGACCCAGATGAGATAGAAGATCGATTCCTAAGAGTACCTTGCGGTTGAGGCTGTGCAGAACGCAAACTTCGGCTTGTACTGTTTCTCCCATTGACTGTAGGTGTCCGGAGAGACAATCACCAATCGTTGCTGTGGTTCCATCAGCCAGGACGGCAATGGTGTTGTTTTGCTGCTTTTTCCATCCTTGGGATGAAGATGCCACTCTAAGTTTATACAGTTCCTCTTGCATGGCTTTCAGATCGTTGGTTCGGTCGAGGTCCTCTTTATATTCGGCGGCGGTGTAGGTGATAAGAGTGTGTGTAAGCGTGGGTGTGTGAGTAGATGACATTTTTGAGTGTTATTGTAGTGTAGTACGCGGCTGACAATTTCTCTTGTGTGGTTGTGGCTTGTAGTGACTCCTCATTTATGAATATTACAAAAGGGATCGCCTAAGAAGTGTGGACGGAGCTAAGCAGAGCGAAAGCGAGAGTATGCAAGCGAGCGTGCGCGCCTAAGCCAGTACCTGTAAAAAGACAGGTGACATGGTGTGAGTCGAATTCGCAGGTGTAGTGAATCGTCGGCGAACGAGGCGATGGTTGTCCCCTGAGCCCATCTCTCTCGGAGAGCGGTAAGCGGTACGGTGCGGACGGTCAGTGAGAGAGAGGATGGGGACGATCTTGCGGGTCGGGACGCAGTTAAAGCGAAATCGGTCGGCTTCAGTTCGGTCAGGTCGGTCAGGTAGATGGCAGGTGACAAAGGAACTTCAGGACAACCCAGGGTAGGTTGATTAGGAGTCAGCGTACCCCTTTGCTCGATAAATGGCTATAGTTGCGTCTGCAGTCGTTTATGGAGTGAGTATTAGGAAGCGGTTACGGATCTGCAGCCTCGCCCAGGGTAGGCCAGTTTTAAGCTGACGTTTCCTTTGCCATATGAGCGGCTAATGTTGCGCCTATAGTCGTGTGTGTGCGTACGCCTATAGTCGTATACCTAGTGGACTCTGCTGGTCAGGCGCTTCTGCGGGAGACGCCAAGCAGGTTGCCCTGGTTGACGTCACCCTTTGCCTCGTGTATAACAGCCACAGTTGCTCATGTGGTGGCGACTCACCTCGCCTGCTAAGCACTATGTCGTTCTAGGTAATTGCGGTCGGGTCGGTCCCGGTCGTTCTACTATAGTTGCGCCTATAGTAGGGAGACCAGTCGGTTCGACGAGCGCAAGCATCCCGTGGTAGCCGGTTTGCTGCACCCGGCGAACTGACAGGAGCCTTATAGAGTCGCCAGGAGCCTTATAGAGACCGGATAGGATGCGGGTAAAAACGTATTTTCTTATTTTAATTTCTCGTTCCATTTGCCAGATGGGAAGCGGGTCGGACAAAGTAGCCGGTACTCTTTCACTTAATAATTCACAAGTCGCCAGGTGCCTTAGAGAGACCAAATAGGATCCGGGTAGAGACAGAAATTCTTATTTTAATTTCTGCTTCCATTTGCCACATTGAAACCGAGTAAGATCTGGTTGCAGGTGTACTTTCACCTTAACGATTCTCACAAGCGCCGAGTTCCATATAGAGACCGGATAGGATTCGGGTAGAAATACAATTTTTTATTTGTTCATTTCCATTTTTGGTTCCATTGGCCGGATAAAGACCGAGGAGGAGTAGGTAAAATATTTTAATAACTTATTTTTTATCACCATTTTCTGGATAAGGATCGGATAGACCCAGATAGATCTCGCAAAATGAAATTAAAGAACAAATAAAAGCCAAATGGAATCGGATAAAAACCGAAAGGGATTGTAAACGGTTTCATCCCGGTTTCCATTCGATTTCAACCTGTCATTTTAAGCAGGGTAGCGGATGGAACCTATTAGAACAACACCGATATGATTAAAATTTGCTATGCAAAGTTTCTTAGGTCACTGATTTCGAATCTAAAGTGAAACTGTCAAAATTCAAAATGACTCATCCAATATGGCTGAAAAAAACTGTAAAAACGATACGAAGATGACTTGAAATTGTCTTTCATCGTTTAAAAAAAATGAAAATGAGAACCATCGAGAATTAGTTACTTTTACAACTGTTGCTATAGTAATAGATTTTATCAAAAATATTAATTGTTTGAACAGCAAATGAAAAGTTTTTGGTTCATGAGACGTTATTGAACAGAAAACGATATATTTTTAATTTCATAATAAGGAGATTCAATCGCATATACTTTTCCACACAGGAATAATCTAAGGTAAGGTTTTTCAATCTTTTGACTGTGATACAACCAGTTCTGATAGTAATGACGATCTGTAGATAATTTTGTATTTGAAAGTACGTTCTACTTAATACGTTGATTGATCTTTATACGAATATCTGCTATGATTATTTAATATTGTGTCAAAGTAAACATTTATAGGGAACAGTGGTCTATTCATCAACTTTCGTAACGTTTTTGATATTTATGCCTCGTATTTGAAATAAATGATTCGAAAAAGCCCGTGAAAGCAATATTTAACTTCATAGGTGTTGTTTTTATAGTTTTCATCTGCCACATTGAATCCGATTTCTCGAATTTTGACCTCGGATTCGAAATCAGCGACCCCAAAAGCCCCGTAATATCAATTCTCATCCATATTGGTATCGTTTTTACAGTTTTCATCAACTGTATTAAATCCACATTTTGAAGTATGACATTTTGACTTCGGATTTGGAATAAGGGACCCCAAAAACCTCAAAATACCATGAATGATAAAATATAAATCGGTGGAAATAGTTCAGTCCTTAGAAAAATCGAGTAGGACTATTAATCGCCTTTTTCGGAGAACCAGAAGATCCTAGCTCAAGTTAGAGGCCATATTTGGAATCAGCAGGAAAAAATCTATGAAAAAAAATGTTTATCGAGTGAAGTGTCTCATCTAAGCCCTCGTGGTAATCGATAATCTAAAATTTGGTCAACAAATGTCAACTGTAACCTAGATTTTCAAGGTGAAAAATAATTTTTTGCTCCTTCTCCGTAACTTTTCTATATTCTGGAGGTATTCACCTACAATTTAAACAAAAATTCATGCCTCTAGGTTATTCCTATCAAAAGTCTCACGATTTTGAAACAAAAAGTACGTTTGTTCCCACTGCGCAGCACCTCTACCGCAATGAATTCGAGAAATTAAATAAATCAACCACACCCCTATTACCTAAAAACTACCCTCAAAATAAAATATGCACTAGGCGTAAATATTAGCATATCAGAATTTTGGGCTATTTGTGGGCCCTCCAAAACTGAAAACCGGTGAAACCGAAAATCCCGCTCATAGCCAAATTTCTCTTTCCAGCTGCGCGCTCACGATTTCAGGGACATATCTATTCATCTCGTCATTATTTGCTGTATTTGAAGTATGAATTGAAGTTATATTGCATAACATTTGGCATACTACGCTGCTGTCTCACGTTGCGCATGCAACTTGAGTAATATGTCAGTTCGGCTATTAGTGAATTCGGCTATTAACGCGTTTGGCTATTAGCTGGTTTGTACTGTAGATTTATCCAACCCCTCAATAATCATCAAAAACCCCCAAAAAAACAACCCTGGTCCATTCAACACATCCCATCTCAGCTGCCTTCAACAAAAAAAAAGCCAAATATAATATGAATTGACAATATTCACACTGCTCAACTTCGCAAGAATCTATCAGATACCCCTACTACCACAATAATCATAAACAGTCCAATAAACAACCCCTGGCGCAATGAAGGAACCCCATCTTAACTACCTTTAACTAAAAAATCCGAAAATATTTTGAACTGAAAATACTCACACCAGTCAGACTCGCAAGACTGGTCGACATCCTTAACTACACAGTAATCAAAAACAAACCTAAAAAACTACTCCTGGTCCATTTAGCTAACCCCATCTCAGACGCCTGCAACTAAATCAGTCAAAAAATGTTTGAATTACAAATAATTAAACCAGTAGCCTTCGTAAGACTCCAATAGATATACCAAACATAACAGTAATAATCAACAGCCCTAAAATACCAGCCTTGGCACGATTAACGAATCCCATCTCAGCTGCCTTCAACTGAACCAGCCGAAAACATTTTCAATTGAAAATAATCACACCAGCCACCCTCGCAAGGCTCTACTAGATATCTCTAACACCACAATAATCATCAGCAGTCCAAAAAAGCAACCCCTGGCACATTATAAAAACCGCATTTCAGTTGCCTCTAACTAAAACAGGTGAAAAAATTTTCAATTGAAAAAAAAATTACGCCAGTCTCCTTCGCAAGACTCCAAACTATTTATTAAGACCCACAATAATAATCAGCAACCCCAAAAAACTACGCTATTACCCTGGAACCCTTAAAAAACCACATCACAGCTGTCTTAAACTCAAACAGACAAACAAATTTCAAATTGGAAGTAATCACACCAGTCACTTTAGCATATCTGTAGTGGATATCCCTTGCCTCTCAATAATAATCAAGAACCCCTGAATACCACCCTTGGTGCATTTAACAAAATAAATCGAGGCTGCCGTCAACTAAAACATCCAAACAAATTTTAAATCAAATTCATAATCAGACAATCTGGAAGTGAGAAATATTTAATATTTTACAGTTTCAGATTGTAATACATCATGATTGAACCATTTTTAATTTTAGACATGCGTACTTAAATTTTAGAATTATACATAAGAAACTTAACTTCCAAATTTCGACTCAAACAATACGAAATTAATTGATGCACGCCTTAGAAATCGTCATTTAAAATGAAATCAATTTAGTTGCAGAATGTACCAGATTGAACATTTCAAGTATAATACCAACCCAATTGAAAAAATTATTTGAAAGACCTAATACTGTGTAATTTTAAATCAAATTTATTGCAAAATCTTGTCTTTTTCATTCTCATTATCAACTGTCAATGCAATTTTTCCCGCGCGTTTGATATTTCTAGTCTTCTAAATATTTATATACCGCCTCAAAAATTAATTCTGTACTATAAATGTATTTTAGAAGCGATTGTTTCAAAAATAATTATATTTTTACTTCACAGTGTTATTTTAGTTCTTTCCCTACATCACATTTAGCACTTGTAGATTTTTCTTATTGCTATATGTGAAGAAAAGTTTGAAATCATGGAATTAAAAAAAATACCATTTATATGTGACAATATGTTATCAATTTCATAAATAGAAGATTCTTTCTGTATAAGTATATTGGGATACCTACTAGAATAATGCGAAGGTGACTCGTGTAATCATTTTAATTTGAAATTTTGTTGGCTGTTTCAGTTCAAAGCAGCCTGGATCGGTTTCGTTAATTGTACTGGGAGTGGTTTTTGGGGGCTGTTGATTATTTCTGTAGGGATGGGAATAAATCACTATAGAGTCTTGGTAAGGTAACGGGTGTGATTATATTTTCGATCTGAAATTTTTTTCTGATATTTTCGTTCAAGGCAGCTAAGATTGGGTTCGTTAAATGTTCCAAGGGTGATTTTTTGGTCTGACTGATTAACTTTCGGAATAGGGATATAGTTTAGAGTCTTGCGAAGGTGAGTGGTGTGATTTTTTGTTACTCGAAATTTTTTCACTAGTTTCTTGACGCCTGAGAAAATCATCAACTTTTGACTTAAATTTTTTTGCTTTAATATCTAATTTTTTAATTAGGGATAGGTTGAAGCGTTATAGGTTGCTTTCAAACAAATAGTTTGGTAATTTTCGGTGATCTAAAAAAAGCAGAGAGCTTTGATATATTTTTTTTGTATCTATTCTCCAAGTTTTTCTCAGGGGAAAGGCTAGTTTTTTAATGTAAGGTGTTGTTTTTGTTTAATTACTTTTGGGTGTTTTGAAGAGCTCAAAAATAGCCCGAAATTCTGACATACTTATATTTAGGCCTAGTCCCTATTTTATTTTGAGAGTAGTTTTTAGGTGATAGGGATGATTTTGAAAATTAATTTTTGCAGCTTTGGAGAGCCCAAAAAAAGCCCGGAATTCTGGTGCGGCTGAGTTTCTAATTTCTCAAATTTGCTCTTGCAGAGTAGCTAGCTGCCAGCACCTTCATCCGAAAGTTATTTTTTTGAGAAAAATAAAAGAATCCAGAAATCGGAATTCCTGCACAAAAATAGCCTAAGATTATGGCATGAAGAAAATGTTTACTCTATTGTGGAGGTGCTAGCGGAACGGGCCTAAATAAAATTTAGTATGAGCAGGAGTATAAGACTTTGTTTCGACAAGAGACTCCTTTTTGCTCTCCTCTTTAAACAGAAAAAAATATATTTGCGTAATACATTTATTGAGGTAAATATTTTCAAGTTGTTAACTAATACAATAACTTCAAGAAATACATTTTGTGGCTCGTAAAACTTTCTATGTTACTTTTTTGGTACAAATAATAAATTGTATACGGGACCTTACTCATTTTTCTCCATATATTTTTTCTGACTCAAAGCTCTACATAATATAAATAGTTGTTTTAAAAAATATTAGTTCTAAGTTTAAAAGATGTAAATTTTGGAAAAAAAATATAGGTGGAATCATAGAGAATCTTTTTAACAAGACAATACATAATCTATCGTTTAATAAAGTTATCGGTCGTTCAAATTTGGTGAAAGATCATAAGAAAAAAAGTTCGGTCATAAAACTAGTCAAGTTTTAAATTATTGCCATGGAAAATAGTCTTTTCTCTCATAAGGAGTACACAAGTTTTAATTAAGCAACAGTAGGCATATGCAACCTGTTTTAAATATTCCTATATAGAAATAAAAATCTTTTGAGTTAAATGCTTTTCGCGCTTCTATAGGAGATCTCAGATTTCATCATCGTTGGCACGTTGTTCATTTTTTCCATTGTTTCTGAAATGTTAATCCGGCATAATTGCCGAATCCGCCGAAACCGAAATTGGCCTGAGAGCTCGTGACATTCCGGGGCATTCTTTTGGGCGACCCTAGCGAGAAAAGGGAGAACTTCCATCCGTTATGACTCAAGTCTGCAGGTAATGAAACGCCCAACGTGACCAACATTGATTCATTCAGTGGCGAACACACCGTATACGAAAAGTAGGGGCCCCTAACCAAATATCACAAGTAAATATAAAAAAACGGTTTCTTATAAGCAATTCGCCCCTCGATCTCATGCATGCAATATTCACGGCGAATCAGTGTAACTGTACAATTTTCGGCAAACTTACTCCGAAAGTAGTACCTTGTACATTAAATAACAATATACAAGCTCTCTGTATAAACATGTAGATTATATAAACATGCAAGATATCAATAATATGTATCGCCCAATTTCCTCAGAAAAATACCAGATTTATTCACATTATACACAAACTTTGCATGCTTGCATAACTTAGGGGCTGTCTACAATAACCGGTTATAGAAGTCTAGCGCTCCGTTTTGTTGACCCTGAGAGCTTGTAAAAAATGTTTCAAATTTTAATT
>JAUMHM010111299.1:0-21407 GCA_032362435.1 Melikaiella ostensackeni | reverse complement strand
CTCCACCCAACGAGTTTCACAAAACTTTAAAAGACGTGTTTGTTTTGCATTTGAACCAGCATTGATGTGATCTTTTAAAAGCAAGCCAGACTTGGTAGATTGACGAAAGAAATTCACACATTGTTTGACCGATCCTACGCAATTTCTCACATGTGAGATTTCACATGCATGCGTAATGGCCAAATTCAGGTTATGATTTGCGCAATGAAGATAAATAGCTTCTGGACAAGTTTCGCGAATTGCAGCGGCGCAACCATTGTACTTTCCGCTCATAGAACGAGCCCCATCGTAGCCTGTACAATTATAAAATTTAATTTTCACAAAGTAACCAGAAAACAAAAGTCTAAAAATCGGACGCAGATTCAACCACCAGTCTACTGATTTTGTACACTGAGAAAAAATTCTTTTTTCTCAAAATGATGCATCGTTTTGCCAGTTTTCGTTATATTGTACAAATTTATAGTATAAATTACAATACTTCTAGACTGCAAAGCAGAGTAAATATAGTAATTTTTACTCGATTTTTTTCTGATTGTAGACGATCGTGGACCAATTAAACTATGTTTGCCCAATGTGTGGTTGGACCTGCGCAAAAATCTTGGACTTCGGTATTCTGAGGAGGATTTCATGAAATTAATTATTATATGTAACTTTACCTTGAGATTTTATGAAATTCAAGTCAACTCCGATTTTCTTATAAGTGGCCAGCAATGTTTTAGCGAGTTCTCTTCCGGTTGTGTTCTTTACGGGAACAAAGCATAGAAAATCTTCTCGAATTTTATATTCTCCCTCAATTTCATCTACGTATCTGACGCAAACTGAAAACTGTTCGATGCCACTCACGTCTGTAGTTTCATCTGCAATTGCGGCAATACATTGTGACTTCTTGATTCGTTGCACGATTTTAGTCGTAATAATATGCCCTGCTGCTTCGAGGATTTCATTTTGAATGCCATAGCTTAGATATGTAGCGTTTCTGCAAGCAGATTTCAGATGCTGGTCCAGAGAGTTATCCCCACTTTCCAACGCGAATCGCAGAAGTGCCCTAAAATTTCCATCATTTTCTTCTGGCATTTTCAAAGACAATGGTCCATCATCTCGGTGGCCCCTCAACGCTATTCCCTGCCTACCACACAGTAGAATGCTTCGAACGATTGGAATCAACTTTTTTCTGTTTTCTTCCTGTAGTCGTTTTCGTCCAGAATCGATATCACAGATTACATCATTTTTTTTATTTTCATAAATCAATTTAAAATTTTCCACGTCTTCTGTGGCTTTTTTGTGGTATTCGTTATTTTGGTGTTTTTTAAATTTTTCGAGTGCTTTTTTCCAGTTGGTAAATCCAGTCTCAACAAGGGTCTCGATGGTCTGATGACTACCTTTTCCTGCTTCTTTTACGCCAAATACCACACAAAATCGACAGTATGCTCCGTCCTCTTCAGCTGAATACGCTAGCCAAGAAAATTGGCGCAGCCAAGACAATTGAAACTTCAAATTTCTGTCGCTCGAGCTTGGAAAATTAAAAGAAGAATCTGGGACCCAAGCGTTTTGTAGAACTTCGTATTTTTCATAATCATTTAATCGTCGTCTACAAAAACTTGCTACATCATTATGGGGTGCCTGAAAAATATTAATTAAAATTCTAATGATTTTCTCGGTTAAAAAATTACGGTCACTTTTGTAACGTGTGTGTAAAGTAAATGCACGTACAACAATTAACTACAGTGAATATTTCTATCATATTTTATTTTAAGATGACATTAAAGTATAAATCATGAAATGACCGAAAATAAAAATATTTATTTGAATTGGACAATATGTAAGTCTAGATTATACATTAATTCTGCTTGAAAATTTATTTTTATATTTTATTTTTATTGTTTATCTTTTTGATTTAAAAATCGTGATTCAATTCAGAACGCTTCGCCGAGGTGTTGTCAACTTTATCTTGGAGGCAGACAAACATATTTATTATAATTTTTTTTGAGGATATTTTCAGGTGACTCTTACAATAACATTTGGAGCTGCTTTCGACTCAGAATCCTCGCATTTTTTCTTTTTTTTGGTGGACTTTCTGCAGACGAATCATCAGGAGATGAGTTAGTTGTATTTGTTCTCATAGGTTTGAAAAAATCCGAAATCTTTTTGGAAGTCATTTTTTATTTCCAATCACAATAAAATAAACACTGGTGAAAATATTATGCCAATTTTTTCAACATAAACATCACTACACTGAAAAATTGAGGTTAAATTGTTTTTCCTAATATAATCGGACAATCTGACGTTTGACACAGGCAAACAATCCTACTGACGTGACATCTTACGTCAGTGAAACAGATTAACGATCTTGACTTACGTGACATCTATCGTCAGTGACCATCTTGCCTGTTACAAACGTGTTTATTTGAAAGATTTTTAGTCTATATCCAGTTTATACACTGGGAGAAATTTAAAGTCAATTCAACTCGAAATTAACGTTGATTATACATGAGAACATTGAACTAAAAAATCCATCAATCATACGCTCACTTTGAATAGAATGAGCGCTAGAGACTTATCAAGATGGGTGGATATTTAAGTTGAGGCTCTCATGTTAATTCAGCTTCTCATTTTGCACAGTATAAATTTTCCAAAAAGTTTCGGGGGGGGGGGTCGAACCCCCAAAACCCCCCTCTGAATCCGCCACTGTACTTTTGCAAACTTTCTTCCATGAATTACGAGTACAGGTTTTGATAATTACTTTGGTTTAATTTTCTGTGATTTTTTTGCTGTTATTAGTGGTACATTGAAAATGTAAAAGTTATCAATACTTAATCGTTAGTAAAAGAAATTTGTCGAACCTTATTTCATGGTGCGTTGTAAACTGCATGCAAAGTTATGAAAAATCATATGCATAATGGTTCAAGTCATGAAGTAAAAAAAAAATGTCAGAATGCCAGCTTAATCTTGCTTCCATAAAATTCATCAAATAATTTGATTTAATGAATATGAAACGCCTCCTAGCAAATTTTGTTTTCAAATGTTTGTCTATTTTTGCTAACCTCTCACGTATCAAAATATTTTCACGACCCTTCCCCCCACCTTCAAATCAAAAACGAAAAGCATTACATGATTTTTGTACAGCCTTTAATAAAAGTATTACAGGAAAACGTGATTTATATACGTAAAAAAGAAACATGTACTATATTCTACTTTAAACATTTTCAATCTGTGTAATTGAGTTCATAATTTAACTTCTAAAATTGGATAAGATTTGTAAATTTGAAATATTTTGCTTGTACAGGCTTTTACAAAAAATTTTATTTTGTAAAGTAAATGGGCCGTTTGAGAGTCTTTAATAAGTCGTTTGTTACTAAGAAATCCCGCGATCGAACAAGGAAAAAGTTTTGAAGTTACGGGTATGGCGGAGCTAGCTTCATTTGAAATTAGCGCGCAAGCTATTTTTCATTAAAAATTGCAGAGCCGAAAATTTGGAACGTACGGCCTTTAATGCCTCCCTTGTGCCACATCTCCCCTGCGGAACGGAACACGGCCCAAAAAAACTTAAAGACGATAATTTGATTTAATGAAGTGTCTCATCGTTCCGAAATTTCCGATGAATAGACAAATACTTCTCATAGTTTCGACTAGTCATTTCGAACTTTCGGGATGACTAGTTCATCTTCTTTTCCATAATATTTTATAAATGGGATAAATGTCGAAATTTATTATAGTTTTAAAAATGTGATGGATGAACCTTTTTGGTGCAATTTAAAATACTTAACGACTCAAGGTTTTAAAAACGCAATAAATTTATAGCATTGTTTATACAAAATTTCAAATATCTACAGATGTCGTGAGCTTGATAATTTTAAGAATCACTGCCTATCTTTATAAATGCAGCGTTGAGTACTATGAATGTTTTCAATTAAATTCAGTATACAATAAAACTACATATGCCACTAAATAATCTATGCGAATTAGAATGTAATTCTTAATCTCGTCCGGCGTTGCTGAGAGTTCGTATTAATATTTTTATTATATTTACATTATAGATGCATATAAGGTTTCAACATAAGCAACTTCGAATATACAAAAAAATTATGAACTTATTCTTATGAAATTTCCAATCCCTACTGACGAGGGCAGCAAAATCTTATCAGAAAGAAATAAACTCAGCCGCCGTTGTTTTCACTTGTTGTCGACTTTTCTTCTGTTTTTGGCTGAAAGATGAAAATGTATTTTGTCCTTCACTATTAGGTTTCAATCAAGTTTTTTTAAATATAGTTTTTACCCAAATTTAGATTACGGGAATCTTCAGGTTTCAGTTAACAATAGCTCATTTTGTTCTTTAATAAATACTGTAGGATCTCATAGAATTTAAGTTTGCAGTTAATTTTGCATTTACTGATATTCACTTCTAGTTAATGATAACAGAAGCAGTTTGTATGAAAACGAGCTCTTTCTTCTCAGTCACATAATTTTACAAATCGATGAAGGATGTCAAGCAAGAAACATAGAGAACGAACGCAAACTTTGATCAGAAGTAGATAATGTATCACCTAGATTACTATGGGTCAGAATTAAAGTGGGAATCAGAAAGCTATTTATCATAGCGTGCTACGCTCCAGTTGATGGTGACAAGAAAGATGGAAAAGATACCTTCTGTGACTCATTAAATTACATACTAGAGACTTGCGATCCTGTCGAAAGAAATATTCTACTTGCAGATATGAATGGTTGGGTTGGTGTGCAACGCGAAGGTACCGACAGGGTACTGGGCCATTTTGAAGACCCAAAAACGAACGGCAACGGGGATAAGTTGACGAGCTTATGCTTAGAAAAAGGCTTGTTCATTAGAAACACTTGGTTCAGACATAAAAGATCCACATGTATACTCGATGCGGAGGTGAAAGTCACAGTATGATTAACATTGTTATAGCGGATGGTAGACTGAGAGGGCTTGTAAGGGATATAAGGGTTATGAGAGGCGCTGAGCGCGGAATGGATCACTACCTTTTAGTTTCAAGAATAAGTCTAGGTCATGTGTGGAGGAGAACAAGAACTAATAACAAGCCGAAGCGGTCGTGAGTTACAATAGACAATTCGTAGAAACCAGAAGTACAACTGGTATCGTGTAAAGCTGAATAAATACTTAGAACATCATGAAGAAGACTGGAAGACTGAATTGAACAATAAAAATGTAGAGGGTTCATGAATAATATTACGGGACTAGAGCAACCGCGCGCTACGCGCCCGTTGTTCTAGTTTTAAACAATAAGTTTCATAAAATCATTCTATTTTTCAATTCTTTATATGTATTTTTACCTATTTTCGATACTTTCACGATTCGAATTTCAAATTTCGCGCACTTTTCGTCCTATATCTATTATGATTATTCGCTCTCGACCAATCATGGCACGAATAAATTATATACACGAGAAGTCAACCAACAACCAACTTTACAGTTATCATCAACTTTATTACTTAGGATAGCATCTCCAAGAGTGCATCTGAATTGTGCGGTACTACGACTGTAGGAAGAAAGGCTGAAGATGCTTGGTAAAATGATTAAATCCGCGTGGCTGTCAGAGAGAAAAGGCAAGCATTCTCAAAAACATTGAATAGTAAAGGTCTTAACGATAAGGAGAGGACGAGACTGATATATGATTACAGGGACACAAACAGAAAAGCCAAGATACTAGTCAAAGCAAGCAAGGATAAAATCTAAGCGGAAGAAGATAAAAAATGCAAAATGACTTTAAAGGAAATAAGAAATTATTTTGGAAATGGGTTAAGCAGATTAGGAAAGGAAGTAGTAGCACTTAGATGGTTGGAATCAAGAATGCTCATGGTGAAATGGTATGGGATTCAGACAAAGTGAAAGACTGTATGAGAGATTTTTTCAAGAGATTGTATGTAGGTCAAGCTATGGAGCATAACAATCTTCTCATAGAAGAGAATACGTTAGACGATCCCATTGTAGGTGGCGGAAGAAGAACTAATATCGACGACATTATGTCCGTGATTAGGAAACTAAGGTATGGTAAGACTGCTGGTATGAATGGCATCAACGCTGAAATGCATAAGAGCGGTGGCGGATAATTGTTTGTGTGGCTGAGCGAATTTATGAACATGTGTGCTATGCATGGTGAAATTCCAAATTATTGGAAAAAGGCGATTATCGTCCCAATCTACAAGGAAAGAGGTGATAAAGGAGACTGTGCTAATTAGAGCGATTAGCGTACTAAGAACCGTGGGCAAAATATTTACCAAACCACTGATTGAGAGGGTCATGGGAATAACTAAACAAAGGATCTGGGAATTTCATTGTTGATTTATGCTAGGGCGATCATGTGCGGATCAGATATTTAGCTTGAGACAGATCATAGAAAAGGGTTCGAGAATGAACAGAAGATTTTCCTGTGCATTTGTTGATCTTGAAGGACCTGTCAATAGGGTGGACAGATTTGAACTTTGGGAAGTCCTGAAATAATATGGAGTGAATGGTTGGATTCTAAGAGAAATAGAAGCAATATACAAAAGTAGTCAAGCGAGTGTAAGTGTGAATGCTCAATTGAGCGATTGGTTTGATATAAATCAGAGCGTTGGTCAAGTCTGCATTATGTCCTTCTGGATGTTCAATACATACATATACAAATGTCTAAGAATAGCTTTCTTGGACGAAGAAGGTGTTGATCTCGGCACAGTGAAAGAACGTGGACTAGCGTTTGCAGATGATAAAATTGTTACAGCGGAATCAGCCGACGACTTGCAGAGAATGATGGGCAGACTGGATACCGGCATGAGGAGTGTGGATCTCAAGATTGACGCAAATAAAACGAAAATGATCGCTTTTGAAAGAAGGGGTGAGAAAACAGTATGCGACATTGCCTTCAACAAAGAGAGGATAGAACAAGTTGATGAGTTCGTGTATCTTGGGAGCTTATTTACTGCTGACGGTAAGATTGATGCACGTGCATGAAACGATGCATGGATGTAACGGAAGCAAATAGGTATGTAAGGATAGGGGTGTATGGAGAGCAATTGTTTATAAGAAGAAGAATGATGCCTGAAACGAAAGATTTTGGATACTAATGGTCCCGCGTAAAGATATTTTCTTAGCGAATTATTATAATTATTCCCGTTATTTTAATGGCTTTGCGAAGATCTTCACCTGGGCTGATTGCTACAGAGATTGATCTAGCGACTAGTGTCGGAGCGACGTTGTGAGATTGATCTCAAACCTATTCCTTTTCCTCCTAAACAATCTGTTCCCAAATTTACCATATGAATTCCTTAATCCCCAGTAGTAAAGCGGGACCAGAACCGAGCGAGTTACGCCTACGCCGAAAGGGATTTGGCTTTATGGTATAATAATAAATAATGCTGGTGACAACTGAAAATCTTATGAAAAACCTTATCGATCCTGTAGAATATGAGAATGGTCATTGGTATTTACAATTATAATTCACCAAAATAGATGCTAGTAGAGAAATAAAGAGTTTCTAGTTTTAATTTTACGTCATTAAGAGTTTACTAAATTGCAGAATCAAGGTTTTTTTTTAACTTTCGATTCTTTCAGTTCATAAGAGTTCTGATATTTTTCATGCTTTGATTTTGTAGTTTAGTATCCAATATTTAAAATGAGATATTTTTCAGGTCTAAAAGTCTTTGTTACATTCTCATCAGAGAAGGTATTAGAATTGTGTAAAATTTGACCCACCTTCTCCCGTTTTTGTCAAATGTCCACGTTTTGAGCCCCTCTGAACCCGAAATACAGGTTTTGACGAATGTCTCTTTCTGTATGTATGTATGTATGTATGTATGTATGTATGTCTGTCTTTTGAGCACGACACTTTTAAAAGAATGAATCCATTTGATTGGCCTTCGGTACACTTTTTTAGTGTCGAAAACTGGAGTTCAGCTTCGTTAGCCAGCAATTTTGGATGAAAATTCAAAAAGTTGGAGCGTTTTCAAAATTCTTGAGACTATTTTTTTCAAGATTTAAAAATTATATGTACGACTATTCGTGGTACTCAGAAAGGCGAACAGTGCATCACAATAACTTTTTTCGATAAAAGAAATTATGACAGTTATAATATTTACAAAATTCAAAAAAAGAAACGAAAATTTTTATTGTAAGCCAAACAAAGCACGATATGAAAAAAGTCTTGAGAAGAACAACGTTGCTTTCTCAAAGCCCTACAAGATTGTTATAACAACTTTTTCAATTTTCTCAACAAATCGAAAATTCAATTTTGAGGTTAATAACGCGAGATGCGGAAAGAAGTTGAGATATCAAAACTTGATGCTTTTGCGGAAAACTTTAAACATTCCTCAGAACATTTTTTGGGAGAAGGGATAGTTTGTTTCTCTCATTGTTATCTCAATGAGACGGTATTTCTTTTATGCGAAAATTGACTTTCGCGGACTTGATTAAATTTTTATGTTTCGAGACCCCCTAAATCCAAAAAAATTGGTTTGACGTTAGCGTCTGTCTGCTGTCGTCGTTATTGTTGTCTGTATACTGAATGATTCTTGAAAGACTAATCCATCAGGATTGTGCTTTGGCATACATTATAAGGGACCAAAAAGAAACGTCAAGTTCGTTAACCAGCCTTTCTTGACGAATGGTTCTGGTTTTAATCACCGAACAAAAATAATAAATCAAGGATCCTATTTTGCGGTAAAAAATAGAAGACACAAAAAAGATGAACATTTAAAAAATATATACTGAAAAAGGTCTACAAATTTGTATTTGACTTATTTTCAATAAGACGCGTAGTTTTTTTTCAATTCTGAAAAATGAAATTTAGAATAGAAAAATTGAATTTTCAGAAAAACGACACAAGGTAAAATCAAATGTCTGATAATAAAATCATGCACCTAAAAACGTCTACAAATTTCTTCCTGACGATTTTTTGATAAAGCGCGTACTTTTTTCCGGAACATGTGGATCTCGCGCTCCGTGCTCGCTATTATATGTTCTTCATGTACAAATTACTAGATTTGTTTTTGATTTCAATTGAAATAGGAAATCTATTTACTCAAGGCTCCATCGGCCTTAAGAAATATATTCTCATCATAATATTCGCGTTTCGGACTCGATTTTCTGCGCACACCGTATAATATATACAAATAAATAGTTAAAAATATGATTAAAAAATTATCTTGATGATTTACGATTGGCCTTATGAAGAAATATTTAACAGCAGTTTTATTTGACTTTTTAAAAGCACGCATTCTACTCTTCTGACTTTTTTCCTCGACTCGAGTCGTGTGGCTGAAAAATTAAAATTGAAATATTCCAATATAATTTTACATACTTAAAAAACAAACTATGTTTCCTACCAAAAAATGGTTGGGAAAAAGCTTACAGGTCTCCGTCAAAGCAACAATTTCGATATCAACTTTTTTTCATATCTCGAGTTATTTGGCTCAAAATTTAAATTTTTGATTTCTTGAAAAAATTCGAAAAGGTGGTATGTTAGTCTTGTAGGGCTTGCAAAGAGCAACGTTTTTTTCCTCTTAAGTTTTTTTCATATCGTGCATTGTTTGGCTTGAAATTTTCATTTTCGTTTTTTTTTTTGAATTTTGAAAAGAATAAAACACTCAAATTTTTTTATCAAAAAAAGTCACTGAGATAAATTTTTAGGCTTTCTGAGTACTACAAATAATCTTACATATAATTTTTCGATCTTGAAAAAAAATGGTCTCAAAATTTTTGAAAATGCCCCAACTTTTTGAATTTTCGTCCAAAATGGCTGGCTAATGAACTTAACCTTCAATTTTTAACACTAAAAGAGTGTACCAAAGGTCAATCCAATAGATTAATTCTTTCAAGAGATATCGTGTTTACAGACAGACATACAGCCATACATGCATACAGTCATACATACATACAGATAGACAGACACATTCGTAAGAACATGGTTTACGGGTTCAAAGTGTCTCAAAACGTGGACATTTGACAAAAACAGGGGGGTGTGGTCCAATTTTACACAAATCTAAAACCCTCTCTGATGAGAAAGTAAAAATAACACTAAAAATAAAGAAGTACATTTTTGGAAATACGACACAAGACACAATACTATAAAGTGTTACGCGGCAAAATTATGCACATACGAGTAAGAGAGTTCTGAAAACTTCTACCTGACCATTTGTTGATAAGATGCATAATTTTTGTTTAATCGTGAAAAATACCATCGGGAAAAAATTTAAGTTTATGAAAAACGACATAAGGAGCAATAACATGTTTTACGCCAAAATTTTCTGCCTAAAACAGTGTTCAGGTCGGCCACTCGAGATTTTCTGAATTTAAAAATTGTTGATGTTCTATATTTTTAATTTAAGGGACCAAAAAGGTCGTATTCGTTTACCAGCCTTTTTTACCAACGATTCTGTGTTAAAAAAAAAACTAAATATAAAAAATTTCATTTCGCGGTCAAGCTACGCGAGATACGAAAAAAAATAGCAGACAAAAATTGTTCACACAAAGACATCTACAAGATTTGTTACTATTTATTTTTTGATTAGATTGGCTTTAAGTACACATTTTCGAAGTCGAAAAATGAAGATGAAGTTAGTTAGCCAACCATATCGTATAAGAATTCAAAAAGTTTCCAGCAATATCAGAATTTTGAATACTATTTCTTAAGATTTGAAACTTACTTCATAAAGATACTTTCATTACATCTGATAATTTTGAAAGCAATTTTTTTCTAAATCATAATTTGACTATCTACCTAATTATTATAGCTGCAAAATCAATCTTTTTTCTGAAAAAGATGCACAACTCCATCGGTACAGCGACAACAACTAATGCGTCTACCCTAATCATTGTTTTGGATTATATTATGATCGAATGAAAATAAAATGTGAAAACGAAAAAATACAATAAATTAATATATGTATAATAAGAAATAAAATGATTTGGGATTGTTTGATTTTTAACGTTTGAAATTCGAATTCATTCATTTTTAAAGCTCCCGAACTCAATTCATATAAATTTGAAAAAATTTGCAGATCTCCTTGAGGAAAACAATTCTGCTTCTTAATATGTTTTTCGTCTCTCGCATAGTCTGATCGAAAACTAGAATTTTATATTTTCATTAACATTTTTTACGATTAAAGTATTTATTATTTGAAATGAGATATTTTTCATATCTAAGAGTACAATTTGAATTTGATGATGTATAACACAATAGGCTATTTGAAATTTAAAAAATTAAATTTATAATAAATGAGTTTGAATTCTACTTTAACGTCCAACATTCAAAGAAAAAGAGGAAAACCTCCAAATCCTAACGTAGAGGATTTGTAGGTTGCCTTTTTTTCTTTCTTCCTTTTGCTCCCTCATAGAGAAAGCTTTGTGATGGTAACAATTTCGAAAAATTTTCAAATTCGTTCAACTCAACGTTCCTGAATTAAAAAATGTCTAATACAATGTTCTAAGTAATTGTCCGTATGTGTGTGTGTGTCACACATCCTTGTAAACATGATAACTTCAAGACAATTGCAGATAAATAAATAAAATTTGGAGGGTTTATTTTCACAACTATTATCTGAGAACTAACCAAAGGATTTCTGAAAGTAATCATCACAATTTTTTAGTACTTTATAATATTCTAAAAGTGGGTTTTTTAGAGTGAAACTTTTTTCATTCATGTAATTCGAAGTTGATGCAACAATATAAAAGATTACTTGTCTTGAGAAAATCAATTGACCAATAATATTATCAAATTTTATTGAAGAGTAAGGAAGATGTGGTCATCTATAATATTAAAGAAATTTTGCTCACAGTAAAACTTTTTTTATTAATATAAATCAAAGTTGATGTACGAATAAAAACGAGTCTCCGACTTTAAATTAATCGATTAACTTATAATATCAATGCATTCTACTGAACAGTAAGTAATAAATGGTCATTTCAGTCATTTGTAGTATGTAAAAAATGTGTTTTTCAAAGTATAACTCTTTCCATCAACATAGTTAAACGTTGATGCAAAAACAGAAGAGACTCCTTGATTAGAGACGAATTGATTGAACTACTTGTATTTCTGTATTTTCACTTTCTCCATTAGGAAGCAAATACATTTGCTAAACAGTCATAATGAGGGAGCAAGTACTCAATAAAAATGAGCACCATACAATTATAAATACAAACAGAGTGGAAACTCCCCAGATCAAATTCACAGCTTCTTTCATTTCGGTTTTTTCAATTTGATTGAAGACATTCAGGAGTGTGTTGAGAAAAGTTGATCGGTGGATTCTTGCTTTTTTTCAATTTCCGCAAAATTCCTAGTCAGATAGACTATTTTCTCGAAGCTCAAAGTTACTCAAAATTCATGATATTTATTTTAATTTGTATTTTGTTTGTGGCTACGTGCACCGAACTTCATCACGAATAGCCGGATTTTTTCATAACGAATAGCGGGAGCTAGAAAAGAGACTCTTAGCACCGAGATCTCCCTACAAATAGCCAAATTTTTCGGCACGCATGGGCACTGTCTATTATTTTTCAAAGATATTTCGCTATTTTCATTTAGCTATGGTGGAAAGCGTTGATGAATTCCCAAAACGTTATTCAATCCAGTAAGAAAAAAAGAAGTTTATTACAAATACTTGAAAACACGTTCATGCTTTCATTTTAATATACTCTTAAAATTATTTGAAATGAAGTTGACTCATCTGCACATAAAAGCGATGTCAACAAAGCTACAAACATAATATAAAGGTATTACTAGATTTTGTTCCGTATGCGAAAAAATTCTCGAATAATAAGTTTATTGCTTTGATGACGTCGTCGTTATGTACAGATGATCATGTAATATTAATATAACATTGAAACTTAAACATAAAATTGTATTTCAAAATCCTCCCGAACTACGAGTATTATCAGAAATCGGAACTGAAAATTGTTTTCCAATTTCACCAATTTTAAGATTGTTTTCAAAAAGCCTGTGATTTTGAGGATTACATTCTCATATCAACACTCGCAATCAAGTTATTAGTTTGGAAATTAAGATGACGCAGGCAAAATAATAAAAAAGTAACAAAAAGATATTTATTTAAATTTTGATAAGTCTTCACATTAATTGAATATTGCAACGAATATTTGAAGAAGAAATATTTTCAACATTTATTGAAAACTGCGCTTAAATTGTAGGTCCTATCAAAGAACTGGTATTTGATAATTTGCGAACTTTTTTGAAATTCTAGCTTGCTTTTTTTCGAAAAATGTGAGAATCAAACGCATCTTATAATTTTTCTCGAATTCAGAAATGCCAGTAAAACCATTTTTTAGTCATTTTGTCATCTAACAGAATAACTCCTAGGAAAATTAGGTTTTTCATTTTAAAAATGCTCTTCATTTTTTTGATGGATTAACATTGTTAAAGAACGTGACTTTTATTTTGGGACTCAAAAAAGTGCCTCAAATGCTAATTCGATTTGTTGAATCCGTGGAAATCTAGCATGGCAAAAACATTGAAGTCACCAAACACAGACAAACAAGATTTACGACCTTCGGACCCTTCAAAATGATAACTAAAAAATAATATAACTTTCAGAAAATTTTCTCACATTATCGTTTTAAGCTTCCCTCAAAATTTACTGAATATACATAGAGGGTAGAATTTCTGAGGATTTTTTTTGAAGATTCTTTGGATTAGATTTAAAAGCAATCATGGTTTTGAATGAAAATAATTGAAATATTGAATATTATTAAATAAAATCAATTTCGAATTGGTGAAATTCTAAAACAAATAAATTTCATTTAAAGGCCACGCAAATTAGACTGCATTTTGAAATCAAGTATTAAAATTGGTATAATTATTAACTGAAAGAGCTTGGAATAGAAGAATTCCCAATTCAAATTCTCAAAATTGTTTATTTTTTTAGAAGAGCGTTGAAAATTATAGAATCATTCTTAAATAAATTCGTGTTACTTATTTGAACTGTTGTTAAGTAAAATAAGTTGTGCCTCAAGTTTAAATGATTGATAGCTTTGAGATTCCAACAAATTCAAAGTGAAATAATTCAAGAATGGCCCGTACCCAATTGTACAAATGTTACAAATTGCAGACGTTTAATAAAATATGTCAGATGGCAGCTTCAAATTTTAGTCAATTTTCAAAAGAGTAGTGTTTAAAATTTGTTAAATATTGAACCCTGTGTGCGTGAATACTTCTAGATCTTACAATTATTTCATTAAAAATTGAAAGACTAAATAGTTGAATAAGTTCAAATAAAGTCTCGGCTTAAATAAAGTTCGTAGTTTTTCTGGCATTATCTTCTTGTCAAGGATTCCAACAAATTCGTTTACCTGATGAGTTATATTTGCAGAATACAATTCAGATGCTGCTCCTAATTCCGGCTGTAGAGACTATTTCTTAGAAATTCGTTAATCTTTGGTTGCAAATATGTAAAACTCAATTGCACAAGAAAGGCAATTATTGATTCGGTTGCAGGTCGAATGTCCTAAGTAGCTATGTGAAAAAAATAGGAATAAAAATCCTTGAAATCCATTATACTTTCGCATTTGCACTTCCATAATCTACATGTTTTGATAATTACTCTGGTTTTGTTTTCTGTATTTTTTGTCAGTAATAAGTGGTAAATTGAAAATGTAAAAGTTATGAATACTCAATCGTTCGTAAAAACAATTTTCCAAATCTTATTTTATGATGCGTCGTGAACTGCATGCAAAGTTATAAAAAATCTTATGCGTAATAGTTCAATACATCATGAAGCCTAAAGAAAATTAAGAATATCAGCTTAATCCTGCTTTGATCAAATTGATTAAATGATTTAGTTTGATGATTATGTAACGCCTTCTATCAAGTTTTGTTTTTAAACTCTTGTATATTTCTGCTCATCTCTCATATATCGAAATATTTTCACGACCATGTTCTACATCGAACAATTTAATTTTTAAAATTGAGCTTATGATTCAACTTTCAGAATTGAATTTAGTTTATAAATACACAATATTTTGCGTATACAGGGTTTCAAAGAAAATTTCTTTGGCAAAGCGAATGGTGCCGTTGGATACCGTTTCTTAGTCGCGCGCCGTAGCCCATGCTTTTCGTTTATCTAGACTTTGAGGGTTGGAAGAATGTTTCACGACAATAGGAAACTTTGGACCACTTGAGAGCCCTTAATGAGACCTTCATTTCTAAGAAAACTGAAGATCAATTAAGGAAACAGTTTAGAAGTTACAAGTATGGCGGTCCTAGCTTCATGCGAACTTAGCGCGCAAGCTATTTTATATTTAAAATTGCAGAGCCCGAAATTTGGGCATTATAGTTATTTTCAGTAATTAATGAGCCCTCAATTTTGGTTTGAAACCCCGATTGATTGCAGCACTGGTTAAGGAATTACAAGTTCGGCCGTACCAGCCTTATATACGAAAACAGAGTACGCACGCCTTTTTTGAAAAAATAAAGGTCTTCGCAGTTGGCCCTAGAATGTATCGAAAGCTATGAATAAGCTCTCAATTGCTAAAAAGACAGATTTGTTACATTAAATGTTTTGAACTCACAAGTATGCGGTGCAAGCTTTATGTGAAGTCAGTGCTCAAGTCGTTTTTCATGAAAAAATTGCAGAGCCCACAATTTGAGACGTACGGCTTTCAATTGCGATCAATAGGCCCTTAATCGTAGCATAGTTCTGAATCCGATTCAATAAAAAGGCGGAGTTATATTCAGAGACATAAATTCGTGCAGGTTTCCGATAAAATGTAGTCCACAGTGAAACTACCTGTATATGCCTCAAGAGAATGTATGCGAGGTAGAAAGTATATCTTAATCTCTTCCGGTGGTTTCAAAAAGTTGAATTATACTTATGTTATTTTTACATTATGGATACATACGAATAACATTTTCACATTCAACATGCGAAATGTCTCCCCTGCGGTATGTCTCTCTCCATAAAAAAATGAGCTTTGAATAAAAGAAGATGAAATTAAATCGGGAGACTTGGGAAGAATTTTTTTTGCATGAACGGAACAGGACCCAAAGAAAGAAACTCAATGAATATAATTTAATCTAACGAAGTGTCTCATCGTTACGAATTTTTCATGAATAGATAAATACTTCTCATAAGTTCGACTAGTCGAACGGAACTTTCAAGATGAGTAGTTCATCATCTTTTTCAAATCATTCAATGAATCAAATTAATGTCAAAACTAATTATTTCTTAAAAAATGTGGTGTATAAACGTTTTCGGTTTGATGTTAAATACTTAATGATTGAAAAAATAATCTAGGTTGAAAATAATTTATAAGAAGATCATAATTAAAGTAGTGATTTTCTAAAGTTTTCAATAAATTCAAAGACTGACAAACATACTCAAAATTTCTCCAAGAAGATTCATGATCTAAAACATTTAGCAATAATGAATATTACTTCGTTGAGATATTTTTAGAATAAAAATGATAAATCAAAGGAAATGTGGAAAATGGCTGGGACTTAAATTCAAGTTTTCGTCAATCATCCATATAAGGTTTTCCCTGTAGTATCTCGAATTGCTTTATATACTGATTATCACTTCCAAAAAAGTATTGGCTGATAGCTAATTAGCTGAACACTCGCACGTAAATGCTTTTCAATTATCTGGTGTTCCTCTGGATACCAAACCAACATCTGTAGTTCCTCTAAGATATCTAAATACTCGCTTATTGTCGATCTAGTCATTTCCAGTGGGATCGAATGTCTTCTCGCAAGATAATTTACTGCAAAAGCAAATACATATAATGTTCTGACATACGATGTCTCAGAGATATATGAAAGATTCGATATTTTTGTTCCGAAATTCCCAATCACTAGAAAAATCGTAAGTTTGATAATTTTTCGAGATTCTTCCTCGGAGTCCTATGATCATATTCAAAAAAATCTAGTATACAATGTAATATTTAATAAAACGATATGCTTCTAAATGATGTATGCGGACTGTAAAGTAATTCTCAATCTCTTCCAGCGTTTGTGAAATTTTTCATTATTCGTATTGCTATTACATTCTCATCAGAGAAGGTATAGGATTCATGTAAAATTTGACCTCCGCCCCGTTTTTGTCAAATGTCCACGTTTTGAGACCCTCTAAACCCAAAAAAAAGGTTTTGCGAATGTGTCTGTCTGTATGTGTGTATGTATGTCTGTATGCCTGTATGTCTGTATGTCTGTATGTATAGTATGTCTGCCTGTGAGCACGATAATTTTTGAAAGAATGAATCCATTGGATTGGCCTTTTGTACACTTTTCTAGTGTCGAGAGGTGAAAGTCAGGTTTGTTAGCCAGCCATTTTGGATGTAAATTCGAAAAGTTGAAGCATTTTGAAATTTTGAGAGACCATTTTTTTCAGGATTCAAAAATCGTATGTACGACTCTTCGTAGTACTCAGAAAGTCAAACAATTCATCCGAAAGACTTTTTTCTGTAAGAAGAACATTATGAGAGTTATAGCATTTTCAAAATGGGAAAAAAAGAAACTGAAATGAGAATTTTAAACCAAACAATTGCACGAAATGATGAAAAGTTGAGGAAAGAAAGACGTTGCTTCCTAAAAGCCCTAGAAGATTGTCATAAGAGTTTTTTGAAATTACTTGAAAAATGGAAAATTCAAATTTGAGCCAAATCACGCGAGATAAGAAAGAAGTTAAGATATCAAAATTGTTGCTTTGACAAAGACCTGTGAGCTTTCTCGTGAACAATTTTTGGTAGGAGGCATAGTTTGTTTTTCAGGTATAGAGAATGACACATGAATATTTTAATTTTAATTTTAATTTTTTAGGCAAATGACACGAGATAAGAAAAAAAGAAAAAACAATGAAATTTGTGCTTTTAAGAAGTCAAATAAGATTACCGTTAAATATTTCTTTACAGAGCCACTCGTGAATCATCAAGATAATTTTTTAATCGTCTTCTCTACTATTTATATGTATACGTTATACAGTGAGCGCAGGAAGTCGAGCGCGAATATTCTGATGAGAATGTATTCCTTAAGGCCGATAGAGCTTCAAGTAAATAAATTTCCTTTTTCATTTGAAATCAAAACCAGATGCAGTAATTTGTACATGAAGAACATATAACACCGAGCGCGAAGCGCGACGACCGAATTTTCAGATTATATAAAAGCAGGTTTTGCTTATTTTTAAAACTTTTTCTGTTACATTTTCTCCCGTTGAACCTGCATAAGTTAGTCTTAAATCGTTCAAGGTAAATTTAATTTAATTTTCAGTTGCTTTTCAAGTACGTGGCAGAAATAAGCTTTAACACTTTAATTTGTTGAAATCGAATATATCATACAACGGTTTGGAGTATGTACTAGATTAGAGGAAGAGGATTGATACTAACATTCGCATTCTTTCCAACCCAAAAATATGTCAGAAAAAGTGTTCTTCTTTGAAGAAAGGCAAATTTATTTTTGGCCTTCATTTTCGAAGCGCAAATATTAATTTTTCCAGAAAATGGTTAAGACCAATGAAAAGGGACTGAAAAACCCTATCGAAACTATATACGCAACATTCTTTTTTGCTTTTGAAAGTGTTGCGAATCGGTGAAATAGATAGTATATTCTCAAACACCACTCTTCGCTTATTTTTATGAATAAAAAATTTAAATCCCACTTTTGAGCCCCAAAGAAACATAAAATTTCGAGTGAAGCCGCGCAGCCTCACTATCCACGCACAACGACAGCTCATTGGGGCGAAATAAAAAAAATGGAGTTCGAAATAACTTCCAGAATACAATCCCTAACTGGCTTTTGATTTTGTTAAAAAAAATCAGAAGTAAATTTCGGATTGACACGTGCTAGCGATATTTGAATCTTTGTTGTTCAAACTTTTATGTTAATGCAAATAGCGAACAAACAACGATCTTCCCTTTCTCTTCTAGCATTTTGTACAATTTTCTCACGCTTAGTATATCTTGGATCTTATGCGCAGGGGCGTATGGAACCAAAAATTCTTTGATATGTAATGTTATTTGTTAGTAAAAAAAATATAATATAAAAGGAAGAACATTATGGATCGTTCGTTTCTAAAGTAATATTTAGGCGTCGAATTGACCTGCTCTCATCAGCAAGGTGTAGTTGATCATGAAAATGTGTTATTTGATATTATTTGTTAATTTTAAAGAACAAATTACATAAATACACATTCTGGATTTTATAGACAGAAAGGAATCATTTTCTCTTTACCTCTCTGCAATTTACGTTTCCTATGATTTCTGTTAATATGTAAATTTGCCATTGAGTATTATCTGCTAATTTTATGAACAAATGATACAAACAATTTACCAGTATGGATTTTCAAAAACAGAAAAAAATCATTTCCGCTAGAACCCCTACAACTCTGATATTCAGGAAATGAATTGACCCAAAATTTGCTTTTGTCCTTTATTTTTGAAGGTCAGATATTTGTCTTAAAAAATGCTTATGATCAACGGGAAGGCGAAAATAGAAGCATATCGAAAATATACTAAAAACAAGTTTTGTTATCGCCATTAGAAGAGTGGAAAACCGCCGAAATATACGATATGCACGCTAATCCCAAAATTTTTACCCTGTCCCCGTCGGTGAATATTGATCAAAATGACACAACATTTTCGTAATCGGTGCAAAATATTGAAAAAGGGTGCAGAAATTTTCTGTAGATCTTTCAAACAGGGAAAACTTTCGCCTGTAAAACTGTATGTTTTTCAGAGAACCAGTCCCGGGGTTATGACGAACAGCATTTCAGATGAATAGAATTATTCCAATGTAGAATAGTATTTCGTAAAAACTAAAGTAAAGGCAGAAGATAATGCAAAAATATTAAAATTATATCTGATAGCAAATCGAAAATATATTAATAATTATTTTCAATGGAGATCCGAAAAAAATCACGTATAATTAGTGAATTGGAAAAATAGTTAATGAAAAACTGTCATTCAGCTTCTTCAGTTGGACGTGAAAAAAATCAAATAAACATGAAATATAACAAAATTTACAAGAATAGATTTCGAGAGACAAGACACCGTCTCACGATGTATTTTGATGCTCTGATTTCAAATTTTGGCCTAATAAATACCCACACTCTAGGCGTCAGAGGCGTGGCGTGTTTTTTGAAGGGGCTTACTGGAAGAAGGTAGAATTGATTAGGATCACATGTTTACCCCTTAGTAGAAATCCCCCTATGTTCTTTCAATTAGGCCTCCCTCAATTTTACACCTTTGTACCCACCCCGATGGATAGAAAGGTGGTATTCAAGGGGGGTGAGTGGAAGAACATGGTGGTTCTTTCTTCGTTTTCATGTTCAATATTTTCTAGAAATCGAAAAAAAGAGGAAAAAATCGACCTTTAAAATGACCCTCTCGTGTATTTCAAGTGGCCTCATTCGCAATCAGAGCATCACAATAAATACATCTATCTTTCTTTTCAGACCTAAGCTAATCATAAGTAGGATCTGCCTTGTTATGTGACTTAATATATATTTTTTTGACAACTCGTGCAGGCATAGGAACTTGTGAAAGTTATGGACATCGAAAAATCATTGAACTAAATTATATGCAACTAAAATTCACTGAATTTTGTATCAGATAAAAGAGTTATTCAAAAGAAAACAGTCGGATACGCCAGGGATGAAGGAATAACTCTAAAGTATAGAACAAGAATGTTATATTATTACATTTGTTTGAAGCATTAAATAGTAAAATCTCATAAAAAATGAATTGATATCCCAAATTTAGAAATAATATTTTGAAGGTTGAATTAAGAGTAGATATAATTTATTATTTAGTATAAAGGAGGAAGATAACTTTTATACGTCGTGCAAGAAAAAGGAAAAAAATTAAAAAATTTTGATTATGACAAAGTCACTCAGTTTCTTTACTTGGAGAAGTGAAAAAAAATCTTTTGGGTTTTCTTCAAATCCTTAGTACATTTGTGCACAAAGGCGAATTCATTTTTACTAGAATTAATTCTTGTCTGATTCCTTATGACTTCCTGTTTGACCTGAAAATTTATAGGAAGAGAATTGGTCTATCTATCCATTCATCGCCTAAAACTTTTCCAAGGGCATGCCTTTCGTGAAAAGAAGTGTCAAACCAGTCCGAGGCTACATTATTATTTTAATTCTTCATTATTCAAATTCTGAGCCCTTCTACCAACTTGATGCGAGAAATGTTTTTCATAACTACAAAATTATGTTCAAATTATGCAGCTAGATCGCCATACGGTGGTGTGTACAGTTGTAACGTCAGTTACAACTGGAAAATGACCATCTATTTGTCCAGCATGCGGAAATGTAATTAGAATTTTGAACGCTGAAAAAAACTTCGTGAACCTTGAAACTCCCATGAATTTGCATTATCCTCCAAAAATCTCAAAGATTGCCCAAAACTTTAGACTCTTATAAATTCCCATAAATTTCCAAAAGCTTCAGACATG